>PISX010011390.1:0-65580 GCA_004024625.1 Mellivora capensis
AAGTCCCTCTCCTGTTCCAAATACTCTATTGGGGTTTGGAATCCTACCAAATGCAAATAAAAAACCTCAGCACGGTATACAAGTTCTGTCTTATCTTGCCTCTTGTGTCCAATTTGTTCATGTTCTTTTCTATCCCTTATGCCTTGGATATCTCATATTCCAGCCTTTTAAACTACATATCTGCATACACCATGTGGGTTCATGTCTCTGCACTCTTGCCTTGAATTTCCTCTCCCACTACCTTTTCTTCCCTTTCCGATCCTGGAGAAATCTTGCTGCATTCTTTTTTCTTTGTTTCCTTTTTTTTTTTTTTTTTTTGTATCTTTTTCAACTTTCAATTCAAAATAGTTTAAGGTAAATGGCCTAGGCCATTTAAAATAAAAAGTTACAAAATAAAATAAAACCAAAAATATCTCTGTATCCTTTTCAGCCAGAGTGGCTTCTAAGTGCTAATCAATTATACCAGGATAGGTACGCTAATAAAGTTTATCTCAACCATTTCCTATCAAAGCATCCAAGTGACACCAATTTCCAGTCATTTCTGGTTAAATAAGGACCTCAAGAGGAGGAGTAAATTTGTTTTTCTGTATTTACTGAAATGGAAGAGCTACTGTTTTGGTTTTGTTTTTCCCTTTGAGAAGGCAAAAAACCCACAAAAGTAATCAGATATGAAACTAGTTTCCTCTGCCTTTTCTTGGTACTTTAAAAAATTAAACTACAGTGAATTCTGAGAAATGCCATTACTCATCAAGAGGAGTGAAGAAAATTGCAAAGATGTCTGCCATATTTATCATACCACCTGTCTTGTATTCTGACTACCCAGGAAAAAGAGAAAAATAGACTGGACATTTCCAGGAAGAGCCAGGCTGTCATTAACCATAGTGAGTCTTCTTTCCTCCAGGACAGACCTATTCTAGTTTTTAAGTTTGGGCTCAGTTACATCTTTGCCTCTTCTGCTTCTTCCTATCAAACTACACATCATACTCTCTGTCATTATTTATCTGTCTCCACTAGACTGATCTCTTCAGAAAGGAGGGGCAAGTTTCAGTCTTTTTTTTTTTTTTTTTTGGCAGCATTTATTAGAGTTCCTGGCAAAGAATAGGAATGTGAAGATATTTGTTGACTGGTTGACTGATTGATGAACCAAATTAATGAAGTGCAGCAGAAATTAATAAAAGTGACCTTGAGGTTTGTGAAGTATTTTTAGAAGGGACATCTTGGCATTTAAAAAAAAGTACTATTCTTGTGACAACTCTTGATAGGATATGTTCTATTGTTCTAAATCATCTTAGCCAACATAGCTAATTGTAAGACTTTTTAAAAAGAACTACTGAAATGCTTTTGAACTCTGCAAAGTTATTAGAAGAGGCAGCACTGAAGAGATCACCTGCTATCCCTCATGCATCCTGAAATGTTGATGGTCGTATCTCAAAGACACCTTATGAACTTTAAGACTTGATCTACAATTATATTTTTTTCTATAATTCCTAAAGGAGTTTTTCTATTTAAGAGACTGTGTTCTTAGCATGGAGGTTCCTCAAAAAGTTGAAAATAGAACTACCCTATGACCCAGCAATTGCACTACTGGGTATTTACCCTAAAGTTACAAACGTAGTGATCTGAAGGGGCACGTGCAACCCGAATGTTTATAGCAGCAATGTCTGCAATAGCCAAACTATGGAAAGAACCTAGATGTCCATCAACAGATGAATGGATAAAGAAGATGTGGTATATATACACAATGGAATACTATGCAGCCATCAAAAGAAATGAAATCTTGCCATTTGCGACGACATGGATGGAACTAGAGGGTATCATGCTTAGTGAAATAAGTCAATCAGAGAAAGACAACTATCATATGATATCCCTGATATGAGGAAGTGGAGATGCAACATGGGGGGTTGGGGGGGCAGAAAAAGAAGAAAAGAAACAAGATGGGATTGGGAGGGAGACAAACCATAAGTGACTCTTAATCTCACAAAACAGAGGGTTTCTGGGGGGAGGGGGGTCGGGAAAGGGGGGTGGGGTAATGGACATTGGGGAGGGTATGTGCTATGGTTAGTGCTGTGAAGTGTGTAAACCTGGCGATTCACAGACATGTACCCCTGGGGATAAAAATACTTTATATGTTTATAAAAAATAAAAAAAAATTATATGAAAAAAAAGGACTCTGTTCTTGACTAATCCCAATTTTTTGAGCACAGAAGCAGCCCTAAAACTTTTCATTAAAATAACATCAGCAATTCAGAAAGGAGGTGTTTTTTTTTTTAACAGAGTAAATTTTAAAAGACAAATGTGAGAAGAAATGTCTTTCCTTCTCCATCAATTCTTTATGAATCTAAGCACTGAGGCAGATGCCCTTCTTACTAGATTGTCCCTTTAAGTGGCTCTTGTCTGAGTCCTCTTAAGTTGGTCTATTCACTCTCCACAGGTTAAGCCTCACTATCTCCTGAGGAGCTTGTTAAAAATATAGATGTCAAGGCTCTTGCTTATGGTGACAAAGAGATGGACTTAGATGGACATTTCAATATTTCTGCACTTCAAACAAAGTTTTTTATTCTTTGCACTATTCTAAAAAGAAAAAGAAAAAAAATCTCAGGATGGCTTGCCAAACTAAATTTCTGTGTTTATTATTTCTAACCAATAAAACAATTTCTTCCTGATTCAGTTTTGGAAGTCTGTAGGAATGCATCCATTTCATCTAGGTTGCTTGACTTATTGGCATATAACTGTTGATAATAACTTCTGATGATTGTTTCTACTTCCTTGGTGTTAGTTGTGATCTCTCCCTTTTCATTCATAATTTTATTAATTTGGGTCCTCTCTCTTTTCTTTTGGCCAATGGTTTATCAATCTTATTGATTCTTTCAAAAACCAGCTTCTAGTTTTGCTGATGTGTTCTACTTTATCTCTAGATTCTATCTCATTGATCTCTGCTCTAATCTTGATTATTTCCCTTCTTGTGTGTGGGGATGGCTTAATTTGTTGTTGATTCTCCAGTTCTTTAAGGTGTGAGGAGAGCTGGTGTATTCTGGATTTTTTAGGTTTTTTTGAGGGAGGCTTGGATGGCTATGTATTTCCCCCTTGGGACTGCCTTTGCTGTATCACATAGGTTTTTGACTGAAGTATTTTCATTCTCATTGGTTTCCATGAATTGTTTAACTTCTTTGATTTCCTGGTTGATCCAAACATTCTTAAGCAAGGTGGTCTTTAGCTTCCAAGTGTTTGAATTCCTTCCAAACTTTTTCTTGTGGTTGAGTTCCAGTTTCAAAGCATATGGTCTGAGAATATGCAGGGAATAATCTCAATCTTTTGGTATAGGTTGAGCCCTGATTTGTGACCCAGTATGTGATCTATTCTGGAGAAAGTTCCATGTGCACTCGAGAAGAATGAGTATTCTGTTGTTTTAGGGTGGAATGTTCTGTATATATCTTTGAGGTGCTCTTCTTTCTTTATTGATTTTCTGCTTGGATGATCTGTTACTGAGAGTGGTGTGTTAAGAACCCCTACTACTAATGTATGCCTATCAATATGACTGTTTACCTTGATTAACAATTGTCTTTTGTAGTTGGCTGCTCCCGTATTGGGGCATAAATATTTACAATTGTTACATCTTCTTGGTGGATAGACCCTTTAAGAATGATGTAGTGTCCTTCTTTATCTCTGGCTACAGTCTTTAGTTTAAAATCTAATTTATCTGATAATAGAATCACTACCCCAGCTTTTTTTTTTTGAGGCCCATTGGCATGAAAGATGCTTCTCCATCCCTTCACTTTCAGTCTGGATGTATTCTTAGGTTCAAAATGGGTCTCTTGTAGACAACATATGGATGGGTCCTGTTGTTTTATTCACTCTACAACCCTGTGCTGTTTTATAAGAGTGTTTAGGCCGTTCACATTGAGAGTGATTATTGAAAGATATGTTTTTATTGACATCATGTTTGAAGTCCTTGTTTCTACAGATTGTCTCTGTAATTTTCTGTTTTATGACACTCTTGGGTTCTTTCTTCTTTTATAGCAGCCCCCTTAGTATTTCTTGTAGCACCAGCTTGGTGGTCACATACTCTTTTAAACCTTGCCAGTCTTGGAAGCTCTTTATCTGTCCATCCATTTTGAAAGTCAGCCTTGCTGGATAAAGTATTCTTGGCTGCATGCTCTTCTCATTTAGTGCCTTGAATATGTCTTGCCAGCCCTTTCTGGCTTGCTAGGTTTCTGTGGACAGATCTGACATTATTCTGATGGACCTTCCTCTGTATGTGAGGAGTCTCTTCCCCCTAGCTGCTCTCAAGAGCTCCTGTCTAAAATTATGATTCATCAGTTTAACAGTCAGATGTCTCGAGGTCTTTCTAGACTCTATGATGTTGGGGGGTGATCTTTCTGCCTCCAGGATATGAACACTGGTTCCATTCCCCAGATTGGGAAATTTTTCACAGAGAATTTTTTCAACTATATCTTCTAGTCTTCTCCTCCCCCTCAGGGATCCTATTCTGATGTTGGAATGTTTCATGGTGTCATTTATTTCCCTAATTCTGTTTTCATGGTTTCTATGCTGTTTATTCCAGGTCTCCTCCTGATTCTTTTTCTCTATCATTTTGTCCTCTGGATCACTAATTCTATCTTCTGCCTTGGTTACCCTAGCTGTTAGAGAATTTAGATTAGATTGGATCTCATTGATAGCATTTTTAACTTCTCCCCAGGCAGCTTTCACTTCTGCCCTAACTGATTCCATGTTGTCATTAATGGTTTTCTCCAACCCAGCCATTGCCTGGGTAATTGTTACTGTTGGGGCCGATTCCACGTTAAAGCCTGTTAAACCCCTAGGGCCTGCCTGGGCCTACTTAGCCATAGTGACTCCATGTTGCCTAGGTAGACATTTTGTTGTTTAATAAATGCCTCAGCAGTTACTGATATCAGTTCCAGGTAACTCTTGCTAAAACACACACCTAAAACAAGGCCATTTTGTTTATATCGGTTCCAGGTAATTGTTACTAAAACACACATATAAAACAAGGCCACACAAGTAGGAGACATCCAATCAGCCAAAGCCAAATACGTAGGGGTCTGCAGTTGTGTCCTATAAAACTAGCCTATAAGACCAAAGGGGGGTCACTCTCTTCAGAGGCGGCCCTGGCTGGTCAGTCTGACTTTTAATGCTTGGCATAGAATAAAGCTTTACATAACTTTCACTTTATCTCAGCCTCATTCCCCTGGCCGGTCAGTCTAACTTCCAATGCTTGGCATAAAATAAGGCTTTGCATAGCTTTCACTTTGTCTCAGTCTCGTTTCTTTGGTAACGGACCCAACAGTTACCTTTCCGAATTCCCTTTCCGACATACTGTTTATGTCCATATCCAGTAGCTCTGATGGAGAATTCACAGTTTCTGAATTTTTCCTCTGTTGGGCATTCCTCCTCCTAGTCATTTTGGTGAGAGGTGGTTGAGGGGATGTGTAGCTGAATATATCAACCGTGACCCAGGCAAGGTGCACCCTGGAACACTTCTGAGCAATCGGAACAAGATACTTTTCCAATTGAACTTTGTTTTGGCATCTTTTCCTTTAACTTAACTTTCTCAGAGTGACTCAATTTGTGTTCAGTTTTTGTTTATTTGATTAACACTATATTGCTACTGACATCTGATTTCGGTTTTACTATAAGGCCTATGGTCTCTGGAGACAGATAAAACAAAAGCAAAAATAAACTATTGGGACTACACCAAACTAAAAAGCTTTTGCACAGCAAAGGAAACCATCAATAAAGTTAAAAGGCAACATGTTGAATGGGAGAAGATATCTGCAAATGATATATTCCATAAGGAGTTAATACCAAAATATACAAGGAACTCAGACAAGTCAACACCAAAAATCAAATAATGCAATTAAAAAATGGGCAGAGGGGCACTTGGGTGGCTCATTTAGTTAAGTTTCTGTCTTCAGCTCAGGTCACGATCCTGGTGTCCTGGGATTGAGCCCCAGGTTGGGCTCTGCACTCAGCAAGGAGCCTGCTTCACCCTCTCCCTCTGTCCCTCCTCACTCATGCTTTCTCTCTTTCTCTCACTCTCTATCAAATAAACACATAAAATCTTTAAAAAATATAAAAATAAAAAAATAAAAAATAGGCAGAAATCCTGAACATTTTTCTAGAGAAGAAATACAGATGGCCAACAGACACATGAAAAGATGCTCAACATAATTAATAATCAGGAAAATGCAAATCAAAACCACAATGAGATATCACCTTACACATGTCAGAATGGCTAAAACAAAAAAACACAGGAAACACAAGTGTTGATGTGGATGAAGAGAAAAAGGAACCCTGGTGCACTGTTGGCAGGAATGTAAATTGGTGTGGCCACTCTGGGAAAGAGTATGGAGGTTCTTCAAAAAATCAAAAACAAGGGGCACCTGGGTGGCTCAGTGGGTTAAGCCTCTGCCTTCAGCTTAGGTCATGATCTCAGGGTCCTGGGATCAAGTCCCACATTGGGCTCTCTGATCAGCAGGGAGCCTGCTTCCCCCTCTTTCTCTGTCTGCCTCTCTGCCTACTTGTGATCTCTCTCTCCCTCTGTCAAATAATTAAATAAAATAAAAAAAAATCAAAAACAAAAATACCACACAATCGAGTAATTCTACTTCTGGGTATTTATCTGAAGAAAATGGAAACACTAATTTAAAAATATGTATACATCCCTATGTTTATTGCAACAATATTTACAATAGCCATGATATAGAAGCAACTGATAGATGAATGGATAAAGAAGATATGGCGCGCACACACACACACACACACACACACACTGTCTCTCTCATAGGAATATTATTCAGCTTTGAAACAGAATGAAATCCTGCCATTCAGGACAGCATGGATGGAACTAGAGGGTATTATGCCAAATAAAATAAATCAGAGAAAGACAAGTAACATATCCTTTCACTTATATGTGGGATTTTGAAGCAAAACAAACAGTAACAACAACAACCACAAAAACAGAAGAAGACTCAGAAATACAAAGAACTGGTTGTTGCCAGAGAGGAGAGGGGTGGGGTGATGGGTGAAAGAGGAATTAAGATGTATAAGCTTCCAGTTATAAAATAAATAAGTCATGGGAATGAAAGGCACAGCATAGGGAATATGGTCAGCAATACTGTAACAATTTATGGCACTGCATAGTATATGGAATTGTCAAATCACTAGGTTGTACACTCAAAACTAGTATCACATTGTATGTCAACTATACTTTGATAATAAAAAAGTAAGAATAAAACTAATAATGAGGATAAGAGTATTTTATTTCACCAACTGCAAGAGTCACATCTCTCATATGTTAAGATGGCTGAAACTGAGCTGCATCTTTCAGTTGACAGCATTTTATAATCTCTCTTGGAGAGACAGCAGCTGTGACATGGTTAGAATTACCTGTACCTGCATTCATAGTGTCAGGATCAAAACTTGTCGAATGGGTGCCAATGGCGTGGAAGGAAATCCTGGAGACAGAAGATTGTTAACCACTAGAAACCAATTGTTATTAATATACCCTAGGAATATTGGCACTATTCCTAGAGCCAGAGTTAAAGAAAATTAACTACGTAATTACAAAGTCATGTTAGTGTGATGTTTGGTAAAGGCTTTTCATGATATTATGGATTATTTTAGGAAAGGCTTCACCACCAAGAGTCTTCCCAGCCCAAAGGTTTTTATGTGGAATAACTTGGGTATTGATTGATGGCTCTGTTAAAAAGTGAAAAAGAGTAGGACTCTGGGTTTTGAAGTAGTTGTAGGAATATCTTAACCAATTTATTTCACTGACATTTTCCTTTCTATGTATGCAGAGAGTTGATTTATGATAAAAGAATCTATGTTTAATTAAGCCAAAGCATTCTTCCAATAAATATAATATAAAATTATAAGTGATAAGAATGCCTTAGGTTATGGTTTAATAAGAAGCATTTCTTTATTTCTCTCTTAGTGGTAATAATGGAAAATAATGTAGTTTCTCACCACTGATGGACTCTTAGATTCTATGAAATGAATTTACAACAAAGTGAGCACTTACTGCTTTCTTAATATGTGTCAGGCACACTTCCAAGCATGTTACATATATTAACTCAAATTATTTCCCACAAAACCCTATGAGATAGGTGCTATTACTATTCTTATTGTACAGGAAAGGAATGAGTCAGAGAGGTATAACTCTGATGCTTTAAGAAGTTTCTTAATTTGTGACTCAGGACACTTTTTTCTCTGACACTCATTTCCTCATGTGCAAAGTGGGCATCATAAGGGCCCACTTCACGGGGCTGTCGTGAAGATTAAATTAGTTGATTATATTATATTATATTATATTATATTATATTATATTATATTATATTATGCTATTCAGAGCCTAGAAAGGTCTAATAAGACCTCAATTCCATGAATTTTGAGTTCTTTTTCTTGGTCATTGTTGGTCACCTACCCAACTTCTATTAGCCATTTCCTTCATAACAGAACCCTGATTTTGTTCAGATTATCTACCATCTCCCCCAAGTAGCCCTTGTTCCTCAGTGGAACTGAATTTATGTGAACTGTAATAGTAATATATGGTTATTTTAAGCTACTCATGGTACCATTCTCTATGCTAATCATGGGCTTAGTTAGATCACAGGGCCAAGCCAATCAGCTCAGGACATTACCCTAGCAGCAAGGAAATGGCATAGGCATTTGACCCAATGGGCATGAAGAAAAGTTCCTGAGTTCTGAAAAAGGTCTTAGAAAAATACATTGCTTTTCTTTTGAACATTGTGGGGTCCACAACTGGGCAGCCATTTAGCTACCAGCCTGAGGATGAACTTGGCACGTGGCAAGGGGCAGAATTAAGACATCTATAGAGAAACAGCTAAAGAAGTCAACTCTGCAACCCAACTCAAATTTGGATTTCCAGTTATTCAGCCAATTCAATTCCTTATTATTTAGACTCCCTTGAGTTGAAATTTCTGTTATTTATAGCCGAAAGCATCCTGACAGAATTAATAGCTCCAATTACCTTGCTCTTATTCGTTCCAGGTCCTGTGCTAGACACTTTGTATACATCATATGCAACCCTGCATCATTATCTTTATTTTTATGGACTCTGAAAAACAATATGAGGGTTTTGAAGGGTCAGGGGGTGGGAGGGTGGGGGAGCATGGTGGTGGGTATTATGGAGGGCACATATTGCATGGAGCACTGGGTGTGGTACATAAACAATGAGTTCTGTTACACTGAAAAGAAATTAAATTAAAAAAAAAACAAAAACAACTAAATAGAAGTCAAGGGAACATAAACAGAAGGTGGCACAGACAAGATGCAAACTCAGCATTCCTTCCTCTTCTTACTTAAAAATCAATGATCTTAACTGCCATATTCTCCTTAAACTTACATCTGATAGAATTTTACAAACTCTGTTAAAATTTGGCTTTACTCTGTTTTGTGTGAGAGATAATTGCCTTTGCAGAAACTGTTTTTAGTTAAATATTTAACCCAGCTTCATTATATCTACTTTAATATCTTTCCCCAAAGTCACTGTTTTTTTTTTTTTAAACTGCAGAGCCATCTGCATTTTATTGTTGGCTTAAATGATTATATCATGGATCATGGGTGACAGTCTCAAATTCCTCCTGGACCCAGAGAAGTAATGAATGAAGTGATCAGGGATGGCTTGTTCCATTAGCGTTTCCTGCTTTTTACATGCTCTCTCTCCATCTCTAGGTACTATTTCAGTGGAAATACTCATGGAGTGTTTGAGCTGGACTCAAGCAGTTGTCCACCCCGTCATCCCTGGGGTTATAGGTCATATAGTTGTCATTCATTATTTCTCAACTCCCTGAGATACAGAGTGGAGTTTTCAGAAGTCAGCTGTTCTTCAACAGGCATATAAACTATAATTGGTTCCACTAAGATAGAAACATATAGCTATATTTAAAGAATCAATAGTCTCAGTCAATTATTAAAGTAGGTTAATAGCTACGTAGTGTCCTAGGACTAATGCCATATATTCAGTGATCCATACCCTGCTTTAATTATAATTGGTCTAGGTCCTTAAAGCACAGGGCACTGTCTAGATGAAGCATGTAATAACTCCATAATGATGAAAAGTAATGTGTATATACAAGGATAGTGAGAAAAAAAATCAAGTGATTAAAAGAGAAAAAAATAGATGATCACAGAAAATATACACTCATAGAATTTTAAGGTTGAGAAGGTATCTGTTTCTTTTTGTCCCAGTTTAGTGGTTTTGCCTGAGTCTCAAGGTTTCAGGATTTCAGGTACCAGAAATTCAATCAGGTAGGTGGTTAAGGAGACCAGTCTGAAAGGCCCAAAAAGAGGCAATTGGTAGGTATACAGGTACAGATATTTATTATGATGATGTGAAGTATTGAGAATATGCAATTTGAAGAGAACTGAATGCCACAGTATAGGACATACTAGGATAGTGTAGAGTCTAGGAATCTGAATTAATGGAGAAGATTGGTGTGGTGTAATAAAGGCCTAGACCCCTTGCTGTAAGGTGAGACAACTCTGAACAATCATTCCAGCTCCAGAACTCCCATGGGGTTGGCCAACATCTCTGTTGTTACTTCATTACAATTCAGCAGTTCTCTGCCCAACCAACTTCTGTCCCTCTTGTAGATGTCATTTCCAAGTTTACTCCCTGATAAGCTTTCTGCACCAAAATCATCTTGATCTGTTTTCCAGGTAGCCAAACCCAAGACACCTCTCTTCTGCCATTGTGTAGCTAGAAAATGGCAAAGCCTGCAGCAGATATGTGGCATGAGTGAAAAATAAACCTTCATTGTGTGAAGCCATTGATATTTGGGGTTAATCGACCATCACAGCCTATCTTTGTGTATCTTAACTAATAAATATACTCACAGTGTCATCCATGTCCTCTGTGTTCCTGATGGGCTCTTACTAGCTTCATCCAACTCCCTATCTTCAGGACAATTTCAAGACAACTCCAGTGGGCTTTGCCAGGCCCAGAACAAGAACACAAAGGTTAAGTAATAAAGCCTTTATATATGTAACTCTACCCCAAGACTTAAAATACTTCTGGCTGTAAATTTCTCTGAGAGTAGTATAGTGAATATATTTAATAGATGATACCACTTCAGGTTAATGAAGTATGGATGGACTCTCTTTTCCTGTTCTACACTCTTGGATTCGCCCAAATCTATCGAGAGTAGGGGGACAAGTGGAGAAGAGGGAAAGAATAAAGCAGTTGGCTTCCTAATGTCTCATGCTTATGGAGTCTGGCGGTCAGAATTTCTTCCCAAGTCATCGACAGGGAGAAGTCTGGTGGCCCATTAGCCTGGACATGGCAGGAGACCATGTAACTCTTCCCCAAGTTTTGCAGTAGGGATGAATTCCTGAATTTCTAAGCAGTAAAGGTGGGACATTATGACTTTATATATCTAATTCCCTTGTATCACATAAAAGAGAAATGGGAAAGTACTTATAGTTTCATTAGGGTTGTCCAAGGGGATATACCCTTTCTCCTTTGCCCCAATAAGTACACTCTCTGCACACTGTCTCCCTTGTGTAGCCTTGGTCAAGCCAAGATTTCTCTAGAAATTCCATTTTTCTCCACTCAAGAAGCACTACCTTTTCCAGTGGAAGTTTTGGCTCCTTAATCCTTCTTATGTTTTGTAAGTCCCTGCAATTTAGTTTTTTTCCTAGGTGTGAATGATTGCTCCAAAGTGGGCATATTGGGAATTTCAAGCTCATGAGATTCTCTGATTCTCATACAGTCTCTTCACCAGATATATAACTGGCTTCTATGGGAGTTACTTAAAATCAAGCATATCATGCCACATGGAGTCATGAAGAAGAGAGTCTTCATGTGAATCTGGCTTTGATTCCTCTCCTTGTGAAATAATAACCAAGAAATTATTGGATTAAGGGTATTTGACTCCTTCCTGATAACACTGTTAAGGCTCATATTAGGCAAAATGGTTCTGAGCTATGTGAAACAACTAATATAAACCCTAAAGAGATCTGCTATTATTTTTTAAAATGTTCAAATCTTCCCTTTGATGAGGTTTTGAGAACTCATCCTGTTTCAGGAACAAATATGTACACGACTGAGAAGAAGAAATGGAACTGGGCTACAAAATTTTCATTTTTCCTTTGGCTTTTTAGTAAGTTTAAAAAATAATTTTAATTTCTATTTACTGAGCAGTTGCTATGTGCCAGGAAGTTTGTACACACTCTACTATAAAGCATTCAGAACAATTCTGTTTTTACAGATGGAAAACACCAGAGGTTAGTTAAATTTCTTAAGATCACTCTGTTATTCATAGTACTCAGCAGAGAGAGGATTTAAAACCATGTCTTTCTGATCCGGTAGCCAATTCTTCTTACCATTACACCTACTCACTCTCTGTAATGAATAAAAATTCATGGAAATCACTCATCCTCTAGAGATGTCATTATTGATGTCTACATTAAATGGAAATGCAAGTTGTTTCTGAATGTGAGAAGTACACTTAGAGTTACTCAAACCTGGAGCAACTTATTTTAAAACTACCTTTGGAACGTCATGAGACAAGGAATATGTACAAAAAGGGGTACAGACAAAAATCCGAGAGTCCTATCTGGACAAATACCATCAATAGCATAATAACTTTCATTTATCGAGCCCTTCTTATGTGGCTGGCATTGTTCTAAAGGGTTCTTATGAACTGTCTAATTTAATTCTCAGGATAACCCTAGCAGATAAGAACTTATTATTATCCCCATTTTAAAGATGAGAGAACAGAGAGTCAGAGGTCGAATTAACTTGTCCCAAAGTCATCTAGTGAATAAGTGCTGGAACCAGGAATTGAACTTGAGTGGTATAACTCCAAGAGTGTGCCCTTAGTTAGAAGGAGCTTCTGTAGAATAATTGTACAAAGGTGTCAAAGACAATTTAAAAGTTCTTGTGGATACACAAGACAAAAGATTAAAGTATTTGTTGGGCGAGCAGAAAGAACAAGTAACACCAAGAGAGTCTGAGGATTCTGGATAAGGGTTGACCAAGGATAAATTCCCGACCAGCCTGGAACTGCTTTTTCTTCCCTGTATATGAACTGAGTTAAATCATTGTTTTTTTGAGAATGTTCCTCATATTTTATGTAAAAAAAAAATTAGAGGATCAACTATAATCAGACACTCCATTTCCCAAACCAAGATTTTGTTGAAAGGATACATCTGTTCTACTTGGTTCCTGATGGTCTGGCAACCCCAGAGACCCCAGGATTACCCTTATAAAGCTCTTTTATATCTTCCTGGGAACTCACAACTGTGAGTCAGGAGTCAAGAGGTTTAATCCTGCTGGGAAAAGAAGTGCTCCTTCTAGGCTTCCCTCCAGAAAAGAGCACTCTAGGTATGTCTTGGGAAGAGGGTTAGGGGAAGGAAACTGGAGGGCTGTACCACTTCAACATTTTGGGTGATACACTCCAGTGGTGGGCTCCTGCTTTAAAAGTCCATACTCAATGCTGCAGCCAGAGCATTTCCTAAAATACAAATCTGATCACATTCCTTTCCTGCTTCCAGCCTCACAGGGGCTCACATTTCCCTTTGCAGATAGTCCAATACCAGAGATGAATTCCAAAGCTCTGTTTTACCTGACTCCTGCTGACTTCTGCAGGCACATCTCTCACCTCTCCCCTTCTTACACTCCTCAGTCTGGCCACCGCTCTCTCTCTGGACTTTCCTGGACATGCCTTGCTGTGTTTTGCATCTGGGATTTTGCACTTGTACTTTCTGCATCAAACAATCTTGATAACTCCTAATGCATTTTTAAAAGACTAAACTTTACCTATGAACTGCTCTGAGAAGTTTTTTTTCTCTTATTCGCTCATGCACTCACCAAATATTTATTAATCACCCATCCTGTGCTAGGAGCTACTGAATGATGAGGCCTGGATTTTGTGCCAACTCCTAAGATGCCTCATAACACCCATACTTAGCCCTATATACTTGTCACATCGTATTGTATTTGCTTTTTATGTAAAATTTCTCCCACTAGGCTGAGAGTAGCACCTAGGAACAACCAATGTCTTATTTATAGTTTTGTTGCAACACCCAGCTCAATGCTCGACATATAGAGTAGCTATTCAGAAATATTTTTAGGATGAATGGATGAATGAAGTATTTCTTTTCAAATCCTTTCTTCACCCTTAGGACACAAAACAGATTTTGTTCACAATTAATCTGAAACTAACTTTCTTTCTTTCTCCTTCTTTCTTTCTTTTTCCTTTCCTTTTCTTCCTTCCTTCCTTCCTTCCCTCCTTCCTTCCTTCCTTCCTGTTAGGTTGACAGGATCCCTTCACCTCAGCAGAAGCCTGAACACCTGCCCTCAAGGTAAACCATGGCTGTCTGTCCAGAATCTGCAGCCAGCAATTCCTGAGGTAACTTCTTTAGCTTCAATTGCTCCAAGAGAGAGAAAGCCAAAGCTCTTTACCATGTCCCTAGTCCCTTGTCTTACTGTAATTTATCTTGAAAGGGTACTGACAAAGCCAATTTCAGGGTGAGGAAGTATGCAATGTGCACACACTGAAAATAGGGCATGGTTTTCTGTATAGAATCTCGCTTTTATGTTTCAGAAGCCTTTTATTCCATTTTTCTAAATATCCATGAGGTTCCCAGGGAGAAAATCTTGATTTACAGCTGGCTTTCAGCTTCTGCTCTGCCTCCTTAGTTGGTCTTGGCATTGACACAGCAAGCATATGGTAAAATTCAATAAATATTTGTTGAATTGAATTATCTTAGTGGTAAGGGAAATGAACCCTGGAGAACCCCACAAAGCCACAGTGGTTAAGAGGTTTATTTGTGTTTAATCAGTTTAGAACCCTTGGGACTAGAAACACAATGGATAAAAATTAGAAATGTCTTGTTGTGTTCTTTCCCTCATTGTCTTTTTCCTCTTTACCTCTAGCCACAGACAAATCTTACAAGGTAATAAAATAAAGGTATTTCTATGGGCTTTGTGAAAACAATTCAGTTGACCTAGATGTGGGTAGTATTTTGGGGGCTGATCCGATCGCTAATATACTGCGTACATTGTAGAACCTTAGAATGAAGGCTCACGGGATCTTCACTCTGATTCTTAGGGATAGGCAATGGTGTTCAAAGAAGCATAAAGGACCAAGGAATCCTATTGTAGCTTTTCTTGCTTATTTATCTCCCTGTATTAGCCAATCACTCATGCTGAAAATGATAACCTAGAAGGAAAAGAAAAAATAGAACAACCAACTCTTCCTTTTCTTTTCAGTTTCCTTACTCATCTTTAATCATCTGTGAGCCTAAAGTATGTGTACTAGTAGAATTATAACAAGAACACGATGAAAACAGTTGAGTTAGTTCTGTGTGGCGTTTGCACTGTTCCGGTAAGAATAAAATACAAGGGTTTGTATGAGCTACGAAATACAGATTGTGTAATTTCAGTGACTCCACATATGAACTAAATGCTCTTATATTTGCATTTAAAACTCACTGCATGATACAGACAGAAAAGTTCATGCTAATAATTTAAATTTTTAATTTTTCTTGCTGAGAGCAAATGAAGCACCAAATAAGAACACAACATGACAAGTTGAGAGAGAAGATACAGGAAAAAGGGAAAGCACTGTACTTGAGTACTTTTAACTACATTTTTTGGTATGATTTTTAAAAAAAGATTTATTTTTTTAAAGATTTTATTCATTTGTTTGATAGAGAGAGAGAGAGATCACAAGTAGGCAGAGAGGCAGGCAGAGAAAGAGAGGGAAGCAGGCTCCCTGCTGAGCAGAGAGCCTGATGCGGGGCTCGATTCCAGGACCCTGAGATCATGACCTGAGCCGAAGGCAAAGTCTTTAACCCACTGAGCCACCCAGGTGCCCCTATTTTTTTATTTTTTGAGATTAAGAGAGTGTGTGAGCAAGAGGGGAGGGGCAGGAGAAGGAGAGAGTCTCAACCAGACTCTGCACTGAGTGCAGTCGCAATGTGGGTCTCGATTCCACAACCCTGAGATCATGACTTGAGCTGAAATCAAGAGTTGGATGTTCAGTGGACTGAGCCACTCTGGCGCCCTGTCTGATTTTTAAATGAGACCCCATATTTTCATTTTGCAAATATGTAGCTGGCCCAGATTAACAGAATGACGATGTGAATATTCACTTATTCAACAAATATTTCCTGAGTGCCCATTTGTGACTAAGACTTAAAGAGATAGCTTAGAAAGAGCAGCACAGCTGAGCCTATGGAGAGAGGGTAAGAAGCTGAGCCTGGGAAGCACAGAGGAGTGTGTGCTTCACGTGAGACTCTGGTACAAGTTAGGGAGGCTTCTCGTGTTGCCCCTGGGGGACAGTGAGGTGAGCCTGCCATGGATCCTGCGTGAGCAAGGCTCCATTGTGTTGGTGGAATCGTGTTGTGTCTCCTCATCTGGGACTGGAGTGAGAAACAACTTAGTTGAACCACCAGTGCCTTTCATAGGTTGCCTGGCTTATTCTGAGTTTTACTCTGCTCTTACCATTGGTTGCATTCTGCTGGAGGATGTGTCAGATGTCCCCTATGTTAGCTGAAGGTATCAAGGACTGGGCTATTAGCTTCGTTCAGCCCTCCCTAACATATCCTTACAAGGAGCTGGTAGAATTAAGCTCTTAATACCAGGCTCTTAACAAAGGATGCTTTGTTGAGTTCTCTCTCCTTTAATCTCCCATCCCTGGTCATGAGGTAAGACATGCCTAACTACCTTCCTTCTCTTGGAATGAAAGTAGCTGGTGATGACTATATCTAGGACTCCTCTTAGATCCCGGCTTGACAACTTCTAGACCCCCAACTGCAGCAGCTTACTTTAAAACAAAATTAAAGGAGTTGAAATAGGGTTTGACTCTTCAACCAAATAAGATGACTGTGTCCCCATTATTATCAATCTGGCCCAAAGATAGCTTTCTTCTAGGCTATTTCTCTCCCATTGCTCCTTGATGGCCCATATTCCTCAAAGTTGTTGCATCAGATGTAGGAACTTCTATTATTTTGGCTTATACACTTTTGAGGTTTGGTTATTGATAGTGGGAGGGACTACTTTTCATTTGTCCAGCTGTTTTGTCCTATTGAAATACTTAAAGTAACATTAGAGAGTAAAACTCTCTTGATTACAGGATTTATTGTTAGAAAAATGGACCTATGTGGCACGTAGGTGGCTCCGTTGAGCATCTGAGTCTTGATTTTGCTCAGGTCTTGACCTCAGGGCCATGAGTTCAAGCTCTATGATGGGCTCCATCCTGAGCACAGAGCCTACTTAAAAAAAAAAGAGAGAGAGAGAAAGAAAGAAAGAAAAAAAAGGAAAATGTGCTTATTTTTTCTTAGAATGGTACTTGCTTGATATAAACACACTTGGCATTCATTCTTGCTTTCCTCATCTCCCAAACTGAGTTAACTGCAAAATGCACTTAAAAACAACAACATTGTACAAATGATGTCCCAGGGGAGAGTAGGACAGTCAAAACCTGTCAATAAGCTTTTCCAAAATTCTATTGCTTCATTCCTTCATTTAGCCACATATTCAATATTTATTGAGGGCTTGCTGCTTGCTGGGAAGTAAGGTGGATACTGGACTTGATGATGCAAAACAGAGTTTCAGTCTTCATGGAGCTCAGCTCATTGACCAGTGGGAGGCATGTAAGATTTTCAACTGATCATAAATTTAAGTAATTACAAGATGTGCCTAGTACTACCAAGTAAATGTATAAAAAGCCTGAAGTGTCATAGAACAGGAGGTCAGGCCTAGCTGGGAGAAGATTGTTCAGGGAAATTTCTCCTAAGGGTGTGATGAGCTAAAATGCTGAGCTGTTCTAGAGATAGCAACAGCTCTCAACTCTTCCTTTGCATATTTTTGGGTTCATTTTTTTATCATTTCATTTTCTTACACTGGTTCATTTCATTTTCTTATACCAGTTCGTATGGTTGGAGCTATGGCCAAGGATTCTGGAAAGGAGAAAGGGCAGTGTTCATATTGTAGACTCTCTTCTGTACAGGTGGGGTTTGAACTTTGCCTTTTGCGGAGGCATGGCTAGGAGGAACTTGCCTTCCCCTCAAAAGTGCTGGGGGCTTGGTGAATATATTAGGAGACCACTGCCTTCTCCCTGTCTGTGGCCGGTATTCCTACATCAATAGAGGCACTTCTTGCTGAGCCTAGATGAACAATTCTTACAAAACATCCAGTTGTTGCTTCCAAATGATTAGAGTTGCACTGAGGAATGTTTTCTACTTGCTATCCCACATCCTATACTTTTGCCTTAGTTGTTAAGTGGAAGACAGTTGGTTCTGTCTAGGCCTGGGGCTACTGGATGCTTCTAATGCCAATGGCCTGCCCCTGACTTCTGATTCACCTAACCTTCAAGCCAAGGAAATGTCTTCTTCCAGGTTTCTGCGAACCACACTCTGACAAATTTCCAGCCTCCAGAGAGCACATGGATGAGTTATTAAATTAATAGTATAAATTTCTTAGAATAGTATTTGGCATCTAGTATTTGAAAAATAGATATAAATAAGTACTAAGTAACAAGCAATAAATAAATATCAGTTTAAACTCTGATCATCATTCGTACCATTATTATAAGAGAAAGGGCATTATTACTCTCAGGGAGCAGTGAGACTGGGGACTAAAGACAGAAAAGTAGCCAAGGGGGGGGGGATGGCATATTGTCCCATGAGCACAGGCAAGTTTTTCCTAGCAGTATTTTAACCTTGCATTCTGCTTGTCCTTGAAGCCCAGACCTCTCCCCACTTCCAGCCCACACACAAAACCATGGGGTCCTGGGTCACCTGGCTTCTTTGCTTTCCTAGTGCCATCAGGAGCTGCGGATACTAAGAAAAATTAGCATGGCCTCTGTCTTTAAGGAACTTGTGTCCTAATGGAGAGGCAGAGAAGTAAAGAAGGTAAGTCAATAAAGCAGACCTCATTCTTTCCTTCACAGAACTTGCAGTCTGGAAGAGGAACCAGTGTTAAATAATTAAGCACATGATGAAAATTTTACATAAATTCTATGAAGCTAAGTAGCAAGGTTCAAGAGAGTGAAATATAGGGAGACCTAACTTAAAATCGGAGCATCTGGTTAATGAAGACTTCTCCGAGAAAGTAGAATTTAAGCTGAAGATGGTCTCATTTTTCCGTGAATACATGCTTTGAGGGATGAAGTCTTCTCCATGTATTTCAATAGTTTTATCACACGTATAGTTATGAATATGCATTATGACCAACGAGGACAAGTCAGCAGACCCAGCTCTTTTTGTCCTGGTCCTGGTGCAACAATAGAAATGTTAAAAATGCTCAAAGGCTCCAATAAAGTATGAACATTTCTGTCCTACTTTAACCTTTGTCTTTATCCAGAGTCCCATTCTTGAGAAAGAATGTGGCTTCTCCCTTGCCAAAGCTATGTCAGGTAAACTGCTACTGAATGTACGATATGGACACTGAATGCTCAGCAATGCTCTTGTGGGGAAGAGTGGATGGAATATTGTAATCAAAGAAGGAAAGATGTGGATATTCAATTATATTTGAGATATAATTTTGGGTTCATGTCAGAAATATTTGGGTTATCTTTTGGCATAGATGTATGTTGCAGCATAAACTTCTGTTGGGAATCTACCCAAATCTCCTTCTCTTAATGAAGGTCTTGTGACCCCCTCTTGATCTTGTCAATGTCTGGACATAATAGATTCTCAACTAACACTAGTTTGCTTCTTCTATCCTCTATCTTTTAGTTCCTCTTTGTATTCTTCCTGCACATTCCTTTCCCCTGGGTACAACTTATTACTTATAGACTCAGAGAGTGGAAAGGCACCTACAGAGTCATCTAGTCCAAGGGCCTGTAAATTGTATTTTGAGGGTTCCCAGGGTTCCATGGAGGACTGTCAAGGGTGTGAGCAGGTAGCTGGACTGAGAAGGCCCAACTCCAGATTCCAGCATTGCCATTTTTGTTCCCTGAGTGCAACCAGAATTACATATAAATGTGCTTTTACAAAAATGTCCAGTGCTAAAACAATGTTTAGAAACCACTACTAGTTCCAGTCTTTGTTTTATAAAAGATGAAACAGCCCCAGAGAGGGGAAATGGCTGGCTCAGGGCCACAGAGAATGTAGAGTGACACCCAGCTCAAACCTAGGCCTCCAGGCTCATGAGTCAAGGCATTTGGGGCTCTGTTCTCAAATGTTCTGCCTTTGGCCTCCACCCCATCTCAGGTTTTCTAATGGAGTTTTGCCTTGGGAACATCACAGTTAAGAATTTCTGATTTTATTCACTTAGGATTAAGTGCTCAAAGTTGGCTGGATTCCTCAAGATTCTACTGAATACAGAAATAATTGAGAAATGCCTCAAGACATAAAATAGCAGAAAGTATGGACAGAATTGAAGTTGAGAAACAATTCAAAAAGGGCAACACCACCTGGAGAGATGATGTCTGAAACAGACAGTAAGTGAGCAAGAAAAATACTAAAAAGCTGGCTGCAAGTATGGCATGGGAATAACGGGTGGAAAAGCATATTTATGTTTGTAATGGGATTCAGTAACAGAAAATAAACAGACTGTTTGGGATGGGGCACACACATAAAACAACACCAAGTCACAGCATTTGGGGAGATTGTCTCTATGGTCTTTGGTAACACTGTTCTTACAAAAAGGACTGTTCTGTTTTGTTAGCGCCACAGCAAAGGAGAGAGATGCCTTGGAGGAAGTTCTGAGAAGAGCAAGGAATGGGAAGGATAATTGGCTTTTGGGGTAAAAGGTAAAAATGTATAATGCTCCTGAGGGACTGTCATAATAGTCTTCCATTACACTGTTAGAAACCAGAGACACCATGTGGGGAATGAAATTACTTGGGTACACAGAGTTTTGGTGGAAAATGACTGTATACCATCGGGAATACCAAAATAGGTTATACTTGGGGATAAAGTTCTAGTACAGAGAATCAATTTATCAGCAAACTGAGTAACCACGCTAGAGGTAGGAACAGCTTATAAAGTAGAAGATATATACTTATAAAGTATAGGATATATATCTTTCCTCATAACTTTTAGGCATGGTATGCCTCCAGCCAAACCTTTCTGTTTTCTTCTTGAACATCTTTATACTCTCGGGAGGGTCTTTGCACCTGCTGATTCTTTTGTCTAGATCAGTAGTTGCCGACTCCTCTCTCACCCCACAGAGATCACTGAGTGACTGGTTCTTTCTTCCTGTTCAAGTCTCAGCTAAAATGTCATATTCTCTTCTTTTAAAATGAAGTGATGAGTGGTTAAGTAAAGGGACAACTATCACAGTGTCCTACTCTAAATCCTACCTTCCATTTTGATACCGTTTTATTCAATAAGAAATATATATTTCAAAGCAAAATGAGTGGTTGATATCACAGGAGATAGAAAAGTAAAGGCCTCCCATCTTAAGTCTAGGAAAGCTCAGCCAAAAAGGAAGAGTACCTGGTGACCACAAATCATCATTTGGGATATCTTGAAAAAGGCTTTATGGTAAAAAATGAATGGGACCTTGTAAGAGCCACCAGCTTATACAGAATGTCAAATGGATAGGCTTTCTATAAATTTTACCAAAATAATTACAAATCAGATCCCCGAGGTCTAATATCATTAGTCTCTGATATAGATTTTGGTACTAGGGAGTGGGTTAGATATTAATAATCATATATATGAATATATATTTATGCATGTTTTATTTTAAGGAACAAGTTCATACAATTGTGGCAGCTGGCAAATCTGAAATCTATAGGGCAGGAAACAAGAAAGATTTCTATGTCACAGTTTTTTGTTTTTTTTTTAAGATTTTATTTATTTATTTGACAGAGAGAGATACAGCGAGTGAGGGAACACAAGCAGAGGGAGTGGAAGAGGGAGAAGCGGCTTCCCGTGGATCAGGGAGCCCGATGCGGGGCTTGATCCCAGGACCCCGGGATCATGACCTGAGCTAAAGGCAGACGCTTAATGACTGAACCACCCAGGCACCCCAAGTTTTTTTTTTTAAGATTAATTTATTTTAGAGAGAGAGAGAGAGAGAGAGAGCAAGTGGGGGAGGAGCAGAGGGAGAGAATCTTTAAGCAGATTCCCCGCTGAGTGTGGAACCCAACTCAGGGGCTCAATCCCACAACCCTGAGATCATTACCTGAACTGAAATTGAGAGTCGATGCACAACAGACTGAACCACCCAGGCGCCCATGTTGCAGTTTTATCATTTTTTTCCTTTTTTTATTATGTTATGCTAGTCACCATACAGTACATTATTAGATTTTGATGTAGTGTTCCATGACTCATTGTTGCATCTAAGGCAAAACTTCTTCTCAGGACGATCTCAGATTTAACTTTAAAGACCTTTCAACTGATTGCATAAGGACCATCCATATTACTGAGTGTAATCTCCTTTACTTAATAAGAGCCGATTGTAGATGCTAATGGCATTCACAAAATATCCTCACAGCAAAACCCAGATTAGTGTTTGACCGAATAACTGGATCCTACAGGCCATCCCAACTGATGCATAAAACCAACCATCACTGGTGCCTATCTCTGTTTGTTTTCCATTTCCCGCTTACATTTCAAATTACAAATGCATGGCAGTTCAGGTATGACTTCAAGAATGTAAGAACAGAAGTGGGGCTTCTTTTCATTTTCAATGCACATCAACATTTTTGGATACTTTTTTAGTGATAGCTCTTTGTTAGGTTGGTGCTGGATTTGGCTTTATTCAGCTCTCATTGTCTCATTTATTTATTCCACAAATATTTATAGAATATTTATAGAATACCACTGGGTTCTGGGGGATGGAAAACAGTCTTTATCAATCAGTGCTTTCTGCAGTGTTGGAAATATTTTATCATCTGTACTATTTAATACAGTAGCCATTACCACATATGGCTCTTGAAGTGTAGCTAGTATGACTGAGGAACTGGATTTTTGCTTTCATTCAACTTAAGTTAATTTATATTTACATTTAAATATTCAAATGAAGCGACTGTATTAGGCAATGTGGTTCTAATTTGCTGTTGCTTTAACTAAGATCTGGAGATCCATTAGATTATGATTATGGCTCCAGAAAATGTCAGAATTAAAAAGGACTTCAGGGGTCATTTGGCCAACCTTTAATGGATGAGGATATGGAGGTCAAATGAGTTGCTGAAGGTTAGAGCTTGTTAGCAACAGTGCAGGACCCAGAACTTCAATCAGCTCTCAGTCCACTGTTCATTCTCTTTGTCTATACTACCTCTAATTAGACCATTTGATTTCCCCTTGGAATCTCCAGCCCATTTAGACACCAAATAACAAATACCTATAAAAATGGAACTCAACCATGCATCTGATTTCAGAATGATTACATCTTGCCTGCACCATGGCAGAACGATCTGGCATTTTCTCTTTCAGAAGCCAGTTGGCCTGTGATACACCTATCACCTCTGCAGTGATGCCAATGGGACGTTCTCTCCAGTCATGCATGACCCCCATATGCTGTACCGAAGAACACCATTTTATCTGTATTAACACTTAGTCATCAGCATTTTCTTCAGAGGAAAATGCAACTTGGCCCACATGATCCAACTTTCAATACCATATCTTCTTTGATATATCTCTAGGTGACAGAAATGGGGTGAGCAGAGCATCCCAAGACTTTCTCATATGGCCACTGATTGACTTTCTTGTACTATGAGTCTTTCTTTGTTCATTTCCACTGTGTAAAATAAACAGATTTATAGACAGTGTATCTTTGCCAGGACATCGTTCTTGTTAAAATGAGCTTGATAACATTTTGCAATATTACCAAAGCAGGATGCCATATTGACTCTGTATTTAATTCAATATCAAAGTATAAAATATAGGCCATGAGGACTCAGAGGAAAGTTTGCCTTTGCTTTTTAAAAATAAAGTAAATTTTAAAAATAATGGCAATCAGTTATGGCATGAATGAACCTGTGTCTTGTAATGTGCATTGGATTTGAGGAACAGATGGAAAGTGTCTCTAAGATGAGAACGATTGAATAATATAATTTTAAACATGGTTTGCCAACAAACGATTTTCTGTCACAGTGATCAATTATTGAAGATGAAATTCTTATACCAGCTAGAAACGAGGATTGTTACTTAAGGGAAGGAGACGATACTATCTCTTAGTGCAGAGTTTTATTATTTGGGGCCAGACGTCCACTATCTGTGATTCACACAATGATCCAAGTTCCATCATTCCTATGAGAGGAAAGTCATCCATCCATTGCTATCAGAGAACCAAATTTAGATTGGATATTTGAGCCATAAATGCAACTTCTCCAAATCTGCTCAGCTAAAAAACAGCAGTAACTAACATTGAAAAATCTACAGGATAAGTCATTACAAAATCAACTACAATTCAATGACAGTGGTTTGGGGTTGGGATTATAACTTTTATTTTGCTTTTTGAGAAAGTTTCTAAAGTAAGTGAGGTAAAACCAAGTTCATTCCAATGATCTCTCCTTCACCCTCATCACCTTTACTATTCTGGTATTAATTGGCTTGCTCTGAAATATATGATTAAGGATATACAGGGTCTCTAAATTTTTAGGGAAAGAAGATCTAGGGAAATTTGTTGTTTAATATTTATCAGCATCACTTTATATTGAATAATTTTTTTTTATTTTGATGAGTAAAACTGTTTTTTCCTTAATCAGTCTTGGGGCATTAGTGGAACAATTAAAACATTCAAAACAATCAGCAGCAGTATGAATAAAATATCAGCCACCTCCTAGCAACATTTCATGTTTAAAACTTTCATTAACGTTAACAGGAATTTTTCCTGCACAAGGACTGCTGGATGGGAAATCCATGCAGCAAGCCAATTTTTAAATGGGGAAATTAAAATCATATGCTCCCAGATGACAAGAATAAGCAAAATGGTGTTTACAGTGACATGTAATAATGGCCACAGCAGGTCTGATATGCTACATTCAGACTTTTCCAATTTTATTTGTACAAAAACTCTTTCCATAAATGGCTCCAAAGAGTGAATTGCCAGTGCTACATTAGCCAGGGAGTGGACAGTGCTCAGAGGACACCCTCTCAGTGACCAACCTGAACAGAAGAATGGAGCATGATCCGTCTCCTCATGGTGCCATTAGATAATCACAACTATCCTAAAAAAATGTTTAGAGAGCCACCATTACCCAAATTTCACAGATGATGAAGCCAAGGTGAAGATCAGGTATGCAGCCATGTCCACATACAGCTTCTTCATGATAGAAAGAGGATTCCTAAAAGTTGATGAGATTCCTTGAAGCTAAATGGATGGGTGTGGAGCTTTGGCCTTAGTCCCGTTGGCTGGCCTCTACAAGCTGAACAACACCATATCTAAAATGTCCTTATCTACTCTTCTAACAAATTGTTACTGAGCACCTATTGTGATCCTATCTTGGAGCTGTTGGCTATTTGAGGATTTAACAAACTTACATTCCTGGATTCAGTGTCACCATTTGTTTGATGATTTTCTTTCTTCTCTGTCAGTTTTGCTCTCTGGCAGGCCCTCTCTATGAGGTGGCATTCCATGGCTCTAGCTTTCATTCTCCTAAACTGGGTATCCCATAGAATAAGGGTGGTCTTGACTGATGGTTCCAGCAAAAGTCCTGAGGTTGAGTTTTACTGGATTGTTCTGCATCAGGTGCTTCTATCTGAACCAATGATAGTGGCCAGAGGGATTGAAAACTGATTGGCCAGGCCTTTGTCATACAACTGACCTTGGAAGAGGGGTGTGTGGAGACAGCCTCATGTAAATTTCATTAGTGTGGGGAACGGAAAATTCTCCAAAGAAAATTAAGGTAAGAGGTAAGTTAAAGTGCTGTTCATTCTATAAATGGGAAAATTGAGTCTCAGAGAAATTAAGTAGCTTGACTAAGGGAAAGATGGTGATGAACTATAGGGACAAATTTCTTTACTTCTAGCTCCTGAGAAAATCCTCCCATGCATCCATCACATATACTGATCACTCAGGTCAGGAAGAAGTATTCCGTTCATCTTTTAAATCCATCCACTACAAATGGGAGAGAACAAGAGAAGCTACTAACCAGATTTTATAAACACCCAAGAGCCCTGAGTATATTTTGGCTGGGAAGTTGTTTGCTCACTTGTGTTTAATGAATGGCCCCTTATCTGACAATGCTGAAACACCCATTTAAACTACAACATCTGTATTTACGTGTGCCGAAGACACGCTGTTATTAAGTTGAAAAATTGCTATCTCAACAGTCTCATGTGCTTTCAACTTTGTCTACCAAGGTAAAAAGTCTTTAACAAAAAGCCTTAGTGCTGTTAAGGACAAATACTGAGAATTCAAGGAAGACATTCTATTGAGGGGATGATCTAAGAGGAATTGTCACCCTGGGTACCAGTCAGGAATATGCTTCACAGAAGAGATGGCTCAGCAATTACAGTGATTAAGATGTTCAGAATTACCCTTTCTTTATTGACTTTTCCAAGCCCTCTCTGTTTTGAAGAACTAAACTCTAGTACAAAGCATTTCTGAATCTTAAAATCCCCATTATACCTTATAAGATAGGTATACAGGCCAAGATTATTAGAATAAAAATATGTTGATTTAAAAAAAACCCTCTCTAAGAAGAAGACAGAAGATGTGACTGCTCTGGATGTTTAGGGTGGCCCCAGAGTGAGATGCTGAGACTTGTCCATATTTTTTCCACTTCCCTGAATTTTATCAGAATTCAGCAACATTAGCTTAATAAAAAAGCCATCAAATAGGTGGAAATTGAAGTCTGACACTGTGCATTCTGTCACTTGCTCATTCTGAATGACAGAGCTGAGGATTTCTTTCCAGTCCTGTGGGTGTAAATGGCAAGAAAGATAAAATGAGCAGAAGCAATGACATAAGGTTGCCATATGTCATGGTGTACTGCATGGGGATGGTGACCCAGGGAAAGGCAAGATGTCCCCCCAGGAGTGGCTGTCAGACTTGCAGATCAGGGGTGTGAAAAGCTGAGAGTAAAGAACCTCCAGGAGGTAGCCGGACACAAGGTCACACACTGGGCATACAATGAAGCTTCACCTCTTTGGGGTGATAAAATACATGGAGTCTCAAAGGATCTGAGAGGATCAGGGAACTGGCTGAAAAGGCTGTGTGTTCTGGGGGGAGCCAGAAGTGAGTGACTATGGGAACTGGGTGGTATGTGTGTTTCTATATCCAAATCTATACCTGTACCTGCAATTTTGCTTAATTACATAAAAAAAATAATCATAATCATAATGCTACATGTACGTCACCTCATCTCATCCTCACAACAGCCCCGAAAAATGACATAGGCAGATCAGGGCCAGTATCCTCTTTCTCATTTTACAGATGAGGATACTAAAGTCTGAAGATGTCAAGTGATCTGCCATAAGATGGGCAAGCATTAATGGTAGACAAGTCCATGAAAATGTAGGGAGGACAGAGTACAGTGATTAATTGCTTTGACTTTGAAATCAAACAGAACTTTATATCCTGGTTCTCCCATATTTGTCATGTTACCTTGGGAAAGTTCCTTAACTCTGAGACCCAGCTGTCTCAACTAAACACAGAATTAAGGTAAAACAAATCTTTATAGGTGTTTGGATGACAAAATTAGACACATAATGCACTTAGCACAAATTCTGGCCCAGAGTAAGCATTTGATAAATATTACTAGCTATTATTATTGTTATTTTCAGGCAGGTTACCAAGACAAGATCCAGATATAAAGAAAGTTTGGGAGCCAGTTATCAGAAATGGTGTTCAAGCTAGGGACTGGGTTTTGGAACCAAGGAGAGACCTAATTATCAGAATTCAGACAGAATATAAGATCAGACATAATAGCAGACCTCTTTTCCTGGCATACTCATCATCCCTTCCTTCTTTTTTTTTTTAGTAACAGTTCCTCCAGTTTCCTTTGGGGAGCTACTTCTCCCAAACTCCAGCCCAAGAATGTATCTCGGGTGATGGTGATTGGTTTATTTAGCCTTGGGCAAGTGGACTAAGCTCACTAAATTGGAGTGAATCCTGAGACTTTCCTGTGAACTGCTAGCCAAGGAGGCACTTTCTTTCCATTGGGGCTGCTGAGAAGTAGGAGGCCATCTTGCCACCCCAAACGGACACCTTCCTGATAGTGAAGTCAACCTGGAGGAATACAAAACTGAGAGATGGAGGAGAACCTGAGTCCCAATTACATGATTTGAGGTAGCTGCACAGCAAACTATCTCTGCTGCTGGTGGAGGTTTTTGTTTTGTTTTTAGTTTTCTCTTTATAATTGAGGAGTTGGGGTTCTCAAATCCAAAATGTCTTTCTTGCTCAACATCTGGAAATGTCTTAGATAATGGGGCTAATCTGTGCATTGGGGAGAGCCCAGTGGTCCCAGGTGGGTAAGAGGAAGGCTGCAGAGATTAGGATATAAGCAGTAGCATATGCCCTACATCCCTCTATGAAGAGCAGGCCATCCCACTCCTCTCTATTCTAATTATTGTCCCCACAAAACCCCACTTCCTGAAAAATGTCCTGTTCCTAGGAGTTTGTGGAGGTAACACTATTCATAGGCTGTTATACATGACAAGTGTTTTCATGCTTTCCTGAGATAGATTCAAAGTGTCAGAGTGTCTTGTGCCCCAGACTTCAGAATGGGATTCCTAGAAAATGGTTTAATGTGTATTATATTGTTCTAACTCACCAACTGTTCAGAGAATTCTAATTAAGTTCTGTCATATTCATCTCTTATTCATAATAGAGCCCATTATTTCATAATTCAGTTCAAAACAGTTAAATATTTCATTTGAAGTATAAAACCCTGTTCACCACACAGGAACTCTGTGTAGGTAAGGAAGTGGTATATATGAAAAACCCCTTCAGTTTGATTGATTCTGAATTTTATTCAGAATCAGCTGAGTAACAAGATCTGGGCTCTAATTTTAGCTCTGCTGGAAAGAATGGGACAACTCAGACTTCTTTCCCCAGGGCAAAAATGAGAATGTTGAAATTGTTATACTTTGTTGAACCTTGGCCGAAGTATGAGGGAGACAATGTCTTCAAAGCACAAAAAGCACCTGGAAAAAGTCATCATATTATGTATAGGGTCAAGAACATATTCTGATGGATGAAAATACATAAGTAAACTGAGTTATTATGGCCTCAAGAGTTAGCACAGGGCAAACACTGAGATGTATTCCAAGGATGCTCCTTCTCTGAAAGTCTTTTGTTTTACCATCAAGTGATCACATGGAGTTCTTCACAGCCAGCACTTTCTTTGTTTCATTGCATTGACTGCTCAATTAATTCTTTAATTCACTACTTATTTCCTGAGTATTTTACTATTTTCTCAACACTGGTGATACCAAAAGTGGGTCAAGCATGGTTGGTCATCCATTACTTCCCTGTCAATAAATACTTGTTGAGTACCTACTATGTGTCAAGCAGTGGAGATATAAAGACAGGATAGCATGGTCACTTCCCACTAGAACCTCTCCGCTCAAATTGTGGTCTGGAGACCAGCATCCTCAGCATCCCTTAGGAGTTTGTTAGAAATCCAGAATTTCAAGTATTGCCTCAGACATACTGAATCAGAATTTTTGTATTACCAAGATTCTCAGGCAATCTGTATGCACATGAAAGTATGAAAAGGACAGCATTAGGAAGGCATATGTCATAGTGCAGGTTAGTGGGAAAAGAATGAACCAGTGGTCTAGAAACTTAGGTGCTAAGGGTTGCCAACTTTCTGCTCTGATGCTTGTTATGCAATGAAAGCAGTCACTATCTAGGCTATGACTCAATTCATTACCTTCAAAATGAAGAGAATAATATCTGCCCTTCCTCTCTTGTGTGCTCATGGGAAAATAGTTGCACAGTGTTAGTGCCATCCAAAAGATGGCATTGGTATTAAAACATTTAATGTTTAGAGAGGTCTCTGTAATATTGAGCCAAGCTGCCCAGAAACTGGGGTTTGATTCTGATTGAACAAGTTCCTGCATTATGATTCTATGTTAAAGCACTCTTATCTCTAGGACTCAAAGATGTGAATAACAGTTTTGTTAACATACCAGCACGCACAGAGGTTCTAGTGCTTTTTTAGCTATATACATACAGAAATGGTTGTAGCAGACATTTTATCCATTCAATTCATTTCAATAAAACTTATGGAGGGCTTGACTCCTGGGAAAAACTGTGAGATATGGCAAGTTTGGTTCCTGCCCTCACAGAGTATTTATTTTAGGATGATGATGTAATGTGCAAAATAATTATAACTCATGATACAATAGGTAGGTGCTCTGAAAGAGGTTCTGACAATAAGCAAAGACATGGGTAGATTTGGAAAACACAAGAGATTTGTAAAATGAGAACATGAAAGATTATTTAGAGGTTGCTTTTTTATCACCTGCTCCTTTAGCAAACTCTCAGGCCATTGGGTTATGAGATATCTACAAGTGTTGTAGAAAACTGTTAATAGATCACTAGAAAGTGATGACCTAGCTCCAGGTGGGAACAAACACCTTTTTTTATTATCCATCAAAGTAGAGAATTCAGGCACATACCACTTAGGAATCTGAGCTCTTTTTTTTTTTTTTTTCTTCTCCTGTGTTTTGGAAAGTTTCTCCAGGAAAATGCTAACATACTGCTTATCTATAGTTTGAAATAATTATTAGAGGAAATCAGACAAGCATTTGGATGAGAGAAACAATGTATAAGAACCATCACTGAAGCCCTACATTCCTATTTCATACCTCCTCCCATCTTGCTCCTCTGAATTCCTTGGTTTTGAACAGCAAGGGAGTATACTCAGTGGAGTAGCAAGGATTTGATGATGATGGAAAGTGGAAAATCAATCTGAAGGAATTAAGTTTTATTACTGAACACTTAAGCGGTAGGGTAATTGCTTAGAGTGAATTCCCCCATTAAAGGCTAAGCTGACCCCTGCCATCTATAAATCCCTAGCCTTCCTATTATATAGCGCATCATTTTAAAAAAGCGAATTAACTGGCTGTTCAGAGAGCCAGAGGTTTGAGGTTCCCACTTCCCCTCATTCAGCAGATTCTCAGCCTTAAGAGACATGTAGACTGGAGACATGTCCCATAGCTGTATGAAAATGACTAAGTCAGCCCTCCGGAATGACTGCCAGGGAGGCCTGGAGCAGTCTCAGGAATGAGAATAAGGAGGTCAGAGGTCTATTTTAGGCTCTCCAAGATAATCACCTTCTTCATTTCTCTAAATGGAAAGCCAGCAAGAACTGCTACAGTTAGCATGTGATGGGGCAAACTCGTGAATTGCTCAAGGTTATCTTTGCCAGGTATCATCCCTGTCTGCCATTCTGTCTGCCCTGTCTTCTCCAGTCAGTCCTCTGTTCCAATTCTCTTTGTTCCTTTTGGGTAATTACTTCTTTCCTGTGCACCTTCCCCCTGTATCCCTTTGGTTTGCATTGGTTTTTAGTAGCAGTTAAGTATTGTTAGATTATTCTTTCATAATCACAATTTTATTTCACTCCACAAATAGGCATTGAGCACCTACTATGTGCCAGGCAGAAGTCAAACCAAGTCATTTCTTTCCCTGAGATTCCTTTTGGACAAGGGATGCAGATGCCATCCAAACAAACAGGTGAAATAGGTTCACTCCAGTTAGCAATTAAGTGGAAGACAGTTCAAAAGTTACATGATGGTGGGGATGGCACGAACGGGGAGCCACATTCTACAGAGTCAATTTACACATTCTACAGAGCATTGAGTAAATGCTCAGTGAGGCAGTGGGAGATAAGCCAAGACCTCAGTGATAAGAAAGGGCCAGATATTGAGAGGATCATTCCGGACAGAGGCATCACAGGTGCAAAGCCATTGGTGGTGCCAGATTTTTAATCCAGGAGGTGCTTGGGTATAAGCTAATAGGAAAGAAGGATTCAGGATTTATCTGGAAGTTGCATTTGCAGAGCAAGCACATTCTTCTTGCTTATATAGTGTGTTGAAAGACTATACTTTCAGGGATCATTTCTATAGTTTTGTTACTTATATAGTGTGTTGAATGTCTTCTTTTATTGTGAATGGCTTGGGGAAAGTTTGTAGAGATTTTATGGAGGGGAGAAGAGCTCCTTTGTCAATGGCATAAGGGACATCCTGCTCATGAGGGCTATGGCTTAGACATAATACAGGGTAGACTATGGGAAATTCCCAGTGTCCTAGACACACATCCACTCTTTTTAGTGCTCCAGAAACATACCAGAATGCAAGACTGGAATAATTACGGGTATTACTTTCAAGTCTGCTTGATTTTCATACAAAAATTTAGAATTAGAATTTTTAATTACACATTATTTCCAGCATACCTCACACACTGTTGAGTAGCCTGTCGTCCAGATCGCTCTTTTTCTTCTTGCCATCATCAAAATTTCTCATGTAGGTATTACAGTGAAATTGGCAAAGTCTGATGACTTAGTTTGTACCCAGTTGTCCTTAGGAAATAGTGACCTAATATGTCTATTCTCCAAGTATGTGCCTTAGAATAGGGGCAATGATTTCATCAGTAGAGAGCACTCGGATGTGGGTGAGTGAGTTCAAGCCTAAGTCAGGGATATAAGAGACCAATATTCATTCAAGAGCCCTTTAGAACTCTTGATACTACCACGTAGCTCTTCTCCACGCATAAAGTGTTCCTACGATCCTAATGTTTTAGAATACCACTGTGGTTTTTAGGCTCCTGAAAATTAATGGTGTGACACTCTAGAAATGCCTAAGACTCAACAAATAATGAAAACAATTTGTTGCTACCATTGTTTTTGTCCTCCTAGAAGGCCCTCTCTTGCAAAGAATTTCTTATTTCTGTGAAGTATAAGGCTTCTTCTGAATAACAACACAAAGCCAATAATAATTATAATAGTAGCCAACATAGGTGGTGGTCTCTGTGTACCAACATTTGTACTGACTCTTGCTGACTCACTTAACCCTTGCAACAACGCTGTGTAGCGGGCACTGTTGTCCATCTCAATTTTAAGAACAAGAAAATGGAGGCTAATTCACACACTTGTACATGGGTGGATAATTCAGGAAGTGAGTATGTAACAACACCTCAATAAGAGTTTCCACCATGGAGTCACATCCCAGAGGATAGGATTTATTAATCAATAAACTCATCTGTCAGAATATGCCAACAGCTTCCACTATTTGGGACGAGGGTGCCTTATCAAGAAAATTTATTCTTGTTAGAGAGTGCTATAAAGCTACAGAGAGGTTTTCAACTTTTAATTATTAAACAGTGAAATAGAATTTCAGATGAATCCCTCAGATGTGATTTATATTCTAATGTTTTGTATTGCTTTATGTACAGATGTCAGGAAAGATGACTCTAAATGAATTTTATAGGATTAAGGGAGGGCTCATGGTCTCAGCTCCAGAGATGAAGGCCTGAAAGAAATCTTCACTGAAGCCTGAAAATGTCAGAGGTAAAAGGCCTTTCAGACTAAGTATTTGGCTTCCAAGGTAAAACTGCAAGTTAAGGCTAACAGCAGGGTCTGTCTCATCTTTTCTCTTTTTATTATATTTTCCTTTTTCTTATGGACCAAGAATTCATTGCCTAGAGGTCATCAAAATTATGTAATTTCTCTTAACCTAATTTTTCAAAGACTTTCAGCCCTTGCAAATTGAACTCAGAAACAGTCTGGGTTATTTTTCTAGTTGATACTATACTATTCTCTCTCTCTCTCTCTCTCAAAAAAAAAAAAGCCTTTCAAAACAACAGTTGCTCACAAATAAAATAAAAGCAACTGCCCATCTGTCATTATTAGTCTTTTAAAAATAAGAGTTGTCTTTCTAATTTCTCTTCAACTTTTGACATACAACTCAAAACACCTTTCCACTGACAGGCTATGTGGTTATTTCAAATACTGTCTAAAAACTCTATAAAGAGATTTGATTAAAATGGAAGCACAGATGACTGATACTCTTAAAATAATTGCTGTCTTAGTGATTCAACATGAGCCCTGCCATTTATTACACTTTTAAGTGAAATAATCTAAATTAAAATCTTCTAAGATCAATAGCTCATTTTTTTTTAAGCCACAGCACATCCTTAATGCATTACCAGACCGGATAAGTCATATTTTCAGAACTTGAAAGTCTATAGCAGCTCAAAACGAATGTAGATGTAGAGAAATATTTTACATGGGCCCCTTTTATTTATTTATTTATTTATTTATTTATTTATTTATTTTGCACAAATATATTAAAAAAGATCAGCCATCCAAAGTGTAAAATTTCTCTAAACATATCTAGTTTCTTCTCTCCCTGTACCTCCTCACTTGAAAGATACAGTTTTGTTTTGTTTTTAATGTGTGAAACCACTGATCAGTCTGGTCTTTTATCACCTGAACAACAACTTGAGACATTCACCTTTGCATTACTGTCAGATGATAGTAAAACTTTGGTGAACATACAGAAAGAAAATCATGCAAACAATTCACTAAAAGTTGATACTCACTCAGAGATGTGGTATTGGTAAAAGGCAAATGGCTCTGAGCCTCTGAGAGAGGCCTAATGTCCTTGGGGAGTCGGAGTTGATAAAAATCAAATATGGCGTCCCCTTTTGTGCAGCTTCCATGCCAAGGAACAAAGAAGCCCTGATTTGGAATGGACAGATCCAAGTTTTCATTACCTGTATCAGTAAGAGGGCTCTGGAATGGGTTTGAGGCAGGCTCTGCTGACAGGCTAAGAGAAACCTGGACGTGGAGCTGGTAAATGGGGGACCAGCACTGGCGGGTTGGGGTCTAAACAATCACAGAGTTGTGTTCTGCTCATGAAGCAATTCACAGCTTTTACTGTTGACTCCACCACCTCTAGTTCATCCACTTAGTGTTCAGGAGACATCTGAGAGTGACGCTGGGCTAGAGTGCTTTGGAAGCATTGCCTCTTTCCTATCTTTGTAGCTCAGACTGAGTTTGTAAAGGATAAAGAAAAGGAGATGCCTGGCCAATGCCAGGGTTCTGCTTGCTAAAGTCTCCCTGTCCATTTGCCACTCCCACTTCAGTCAAACAGCAAGCTAAGGGGAGTGGGAGGAGAACACATTCTCTTTAGAGGGATCCCACTCTCTGACGACGTATTCAGCCATCCTTCCTTCCTCTGTACTGCAACCCTCGCTGCTCCCCACTTTTGCATCACCTCCTTGGGTCACAAATGTGCTCACTGAGCCCAAGTTCCATTCTGCATGTACATCTCCTGTCCAGAATGTTCTCAGGAAGCCTAGCATCTTGAGAGGTGATGCAAGCTGTGGTACTGGGCAGGTGCAATATTATATTAGTATCGAATATGAAGTGCTCCTACAGTGTTGTCTCTGGCATGTGAACTTCCACAGAAATAGAAACCAGGGTATTAGCGGGCTCAATTACATCTAACACTGCTTTACTAGGTGTTTATAATCCAGCTAATTACTTCCCAGTAACTAAGTTTTAGAAGCAGTAGTGAGGCTGGCTTTTGCATGGCCTGTAGACTCATTCTCCTTGGTTTATGGTTGGATCCTCCATGGGAAAATGAGATTAAAAGACACATTTACAGCTGCAGAGTTTAGGCCCTTGCATCCTTTAATAACAGGTAACATGTCTTGAGTTTGAGGAAAGGTAGGCGGTCTTCCAAGTGCTGTTCATACTTCATCTCTTTTAATCATCACAGCGATCCAGTAACTTAGATACCATTCTGATCATTGACCTTTTACAGATAAGAAAACTAATTAAAACTACAGGCCCAGTTGCCTAACTCCTAAGTGGCAGAACTGGGATTCAAACCCAGGTTTCTTGCTCCCAGGGTCCCCTCAACCACTGCCTTACAGCCTCTTCTCAATGTACTCATTGTCGTTTCTAACAGCTGGGCTCACTGTCTATAAGAATTCTTCATCTGAGGACAGATATCCACGGTTGGTCCCAGATGAACCCATAGTGGAGGCAGGCAATTTTAAACATTCTCACATTCTCATTTAATAAGACTCAGTATTAGCATCCACACCACATTCGAGCTCTGGGTGTCCACTGAAGACCCCTGAGCTGCCTGACCCTTCACTGAAGCTCGAGTCGCCTTTCCCACAAGTGAGGACCACAGAGCCTTGCAGTGTCCTCGGCAACCCTGTTGATGACCATACTCTGCTGTTGTTCCACAGAGGACCCCAGTCCCCATTCGCCTTCATGGGCTCTGACGTTGAATTGGGCATCCCTCTCGACCATTAGGATGTACCTTTGGAGAGTGACCTGTTAGACTCAGTGACCATTGCAGCATCAGTACGGGGCACACTGCTTGGGATGGAGTAGGCATGCACCACACACTTATTTGTTGAATGAATTAATATGAAGTTTCCCCATCTTCTGTCTCACCTTGAAGTGTGCACCTCAGGCCAGGCTCCATCTCCTCCACCTTCACTCTTTGCTCCTTAGCACTGGAAATGAAACTTCCTCCCTTGGACCTAAGTTTTAATACATGACAATTGATAGAATGTGCCAACATTTGAACCTTCCCATTTACTCAGATGATACAGACTAAAGGTCTACTCCCCTGACCAGATGCCTTCATGTTTTAAATATGTGATCTGCCTGATTTTATGCAATGCATAAACAGACATCAGAATGACACTAACGATGGCATTTACATAAACAGGCTATCCATATTAAACTAACACGATGGAACCTTTAAATGTAACATTAATTGGAAACCTGAACTAATTCTGTTATTAGCCATTAATACCCTGAGGACATCAACATACTTCCTGAAATGCTGAAATGAAAGTTTGTGGTACTTTTTTCATGTGCAGAGTAATATGAAAATCTTGCAACATAAGGCAATAGTTGACTTTTGAATTTATGCTTTATTTAAAGCAATCACCTATTTCACTTTGAATATCTATATCTATATCATTTTGAATGGCATTTTAAGGTATTATTTACCTAACATAAAATTCACTTGTTTTACGCGTGCATCTCAAGCAGTTTTAGTAAATTTACAGTTGCAAAATTTCATCACATGCTAATTTCAGAACACATGTCATTCATTCTTAGTGTACTTCACACACAATAGTTGTGTCTGATTTCCTAATTCATTTTCAGATGTGGCAGTATGAACCACAAAAAGACACTGAAGATACTGTAAACTATTGATGAAGTTGAACAAAGAAACAGCACAAGGTATTAGCTCGTCCAACCAATATATTGACTTGCTGTAGGGAAACCTCCCTTCTATAATCTTTCTGTTTGCAATTGGGAAGCAAGTGCCTGGTTAGTTTCACTTGCTAGGACCTTGATTGACAATGTCCAAGCAGAGGCAAAGCTGGGGAGGGGAATGGATGGGTTAAATTCTCCAAAAATGGTCCCTTTTCAGGCTTGGCGTCTCGTCAAAGGGTAGAACCTGTTTTACGTGCTCATTCCCTGACAGTAAGACCTATCTAAGGGAATGCAATCTTTTGCCATAGGGAGCAAAGGGTTGTGCCAGACCTTTGTGATAAGATTATTGTGTTAGATGGAAGAAGTTAGATTATGCTACAGAAGCAAACAAGCCATAGGTCTCCGCTGTTTACAGCAACAAAGCAGCACGTTTCTCCTCAGATTACAAATCTAATTACCAGAAAGTAATTTATGTGACTTTCCCCCTTAACCCACTGGTAATTAGCAATACGACTACATGGCATTTCAAGAGGGCAGAGAAGCCCTCCCCCATGTCCAGAAAGAGAGGACAATTGAAAATCAATGGATGGCAGGAAAGACTGTCATGTATATAGTACTATTTCATGAAATGAGGGAAAGAAGGTCAACAGACCAAAACTGTAGCATTAGAATTTCTTTTAGTGAGAGAACTCTTCTCATTTGGGAAAATATCTTGATAAACATTTTAACACAAGGATAGAGAACTACATAATGGCAACAGAAGATTATCCTTGGGTTACTCTGAAGGTGATAGGTTTAAGAATGTGCTCTGATTCTGGAAGAAGAGAAAAGAACAGAAAAAGAATGAAGTACCAGAACTCAGCAAGATGGACAGACTGAGGCAAAGGGAGTGAAAGATAGGTGAAAAATCTTTAAACCCATTAGTACAGGGACTGAAGTATCTTTTTGGATTTCAATAATAATTTCACATGGCTGCAGTTTAACTTCCTCCTTCTCCTCTGGCCTCCATTTCACAAAATCTTTTTTTTTAATTTAAAAGATTTTATTTATTTATTTGATAGGCAGAGTGATCACAAGTAGGCAGAGAGGCAGGCAGAGAGAGAGGGGGAAGTAGGCTCCCCGCTGAGCAGAGAGCCCAATGCAGGGCTTGATCCCAGAACCCCGGGATCATGACCTGAGTTGAAGGCAGAGGCTTTAACCCACTGAGTCACCCAGGCACCCCTTCACTAAATCTTTTATGTTCCTTAACGTGCTGTGTGCATAGATTCTTTTCTGTGAAAAAATGGAGGACAGTCTTTTCTGGTTTGATATGTTGCTAAGTGAAGATAGTTTCCATGGAAGGAGAACCTGGAATCAGACACCTTCCTACTCCTTTCTATTCCTCAAGAAAACTGCCAAAATAAAGGGAAGAACTTGGATTTCCATAGGCCATGACTATAGGGTTCAAGGCAAATATCTCAGAGGCCAGAAGACCCCCAGTTGGTTATATCAGCACATATCCAGGATTTTTAGCAGATAAGAAATCTGGGTGTTTAAGAAAGCTCTTTGTTGCATTTACTGAGATTATTTAAATCTAGTCCTCAAAACTGGAAATGTAACTTTGTCTTATGGGCTTTAGTTTTTTTTTTATTCCTTCATTTTTCCATTCTCTTATGCTTTCTGCATTGTTCCTTCTTCATTGCACATGAAGGGACACCAGCTCAGATTTGCATGTGTCCAGTGTGGCTCGTGGAGGAAGCAGGAGTTTATGCCACCAATTTTCATTCCTATTCCTGGAGCCTTGGGAATCTTTAGGAATTTCTTTTCGGCTCAAGGAAAAAAAAAATCCACCAAATGTTGTTATGGATGGAGATGTACACGAGAAACCAGTCACCTCACTGGGTGGCATTGTGGAGAGTAGGGGACCTCTCTCAGCGTGGCTCTTGAGGCTTGGGGAACCAACGTGGCTGGGATGCTCGGAAATGCAAAAACTTGCCAGGTGGTTCTGCCCTTTTCTCATCTCAGCTGCAATTATAAGGCTGATAAAATGGAAAAATAAATATTTGTGCAATGACTGGGAAAAGCCAATTAGTTTTGCACCAATGAGAAATAATGCAGAGCTCCTCATGTCCTATACTAAATTGGCTTTCTCCACATATATTTTTAAATGTATACTGTTCAAATGTACTTGGAAGCTTACATAGCACTAGAATAAAGTATATTCTGAACGTTTAGTAAGAGAAATAAACAAAGTTTCTATATTTTAAGAAGGTAAAATAATTAAAATATCATCTAGTTGTGTGATATTTTAACTAGTAAATGTCAGGGTTGTCTCTTTTGCTTCCATGTGTCAGCTTGCATGATCTTCTCCTCTCTCTTGCTGCCTTTCTTTCCCCTTCAAGGAAGCATAGATAAAGCTAGGACATGCCAGTTAGCAATGCAATTTCAAGCTTAATACCCCTGCCAACTCCAAATTTTTTTAAAGGACAAAAAGTCCTGTTTCTTATAGTTTTTCTTCTTATAAGTTGACTTGGCAACTAGATCTCTAAGTACTTTCTGATTTTTGTTTTCATATTTGATCAGGCAGAATTGCCTATCTGAATACAGGCTGGCTTTACATATTAAGTATTAACATGAAGATCCTTTACTTATTAAGCAGCTACAACTAAATTTGTATGTGAAATGATGCTGTGAATTGTGTAAGACTGATGATTCACAGACATGTACCCCTGAAACAAATAATACATTATATGTAAATTAAAAAGTTTATATATGAAATGAATCTTATATAAATTACTGCAGTTAATCTTCATAACTATGAGAAAAATCTAATTATTCCTATTTTACAGGAAAGAAAGCAAAGGGTTCAGAAAGGTTCCCCACTGGCAAGTAGAGTGATACCCAATTCTCCATGACTTCAAATGGTTTACCCTGAATCACTATGTAATATTTCTCACCAGTAGTTTCCATCTGTCCATCCTTCCATTCATTCCTTCATTCATTGATTTTAAAAACGTGTATTTTTAACCCATGACATACCACACACTCTCTACCCAGAACTGAGGACAGAACAGTGTGAAACAGCAAACTCATTCCCACCAAGAACTTACATCTCATAGGAGTGGATGGGACCAGAAACAAAAACATAGTGTGGGTAACAGAGATGGTGATAAGGTCTTCAAAGGAAAGGAAGAGCGCAATGTGGAGGGGAAACTGGATGTGGCTGAGGTCACACTGCTTTTCATAGGAAGGTCTGAGAAGGGCTCCCTGAGGTGGTGACTCTCTGAGCTGAGACCTTACAATGAGAAGGCTACACCGTTACACCCGTGTGCAGCCAGAGTGAGAGGGGGGAGTGTTCCAGGAAGAGGCGGTATCGGGGAGGTGTCTAAGGGGGCCATTTCCAGGTGGGAGAGCTTACTTTTTTGAGTGCCAATTTTAAAAACAAGATAACTGGTTCAGTGGAAACTATCTACCATTGATTATACACATGCTGCTCTCTAGAAGAGAGGCCGCTGGACCTGCCCTCTGGATTTTTGTTGATGCATCACGGCTACTATGACATCCTTAGTTGTTCAGCTTAGATAAACACCTCTAAAGTCTGTTTATCATCTGTACCACATTTATTTTTGAAACCTAGGAGAAAGTCTCGTATGGAAGTTCTTAGGGAAAATGATGGGCAAGTCACACTTCTAATTAGTCTTTTCACATTACTTAATGTCTTAGTTAAATTACTTTTTTTTGGTAGCCTTCCCATTTCCTCTCATCTACTGAATAATAAGTTGCTGAGTGTTTGTAAACATTATGCTGAAGACGAGGAACTGAAATTCTCTGTAAAAGAGATATGCAGTGTAGAGCGGGGAGGATAATTTTGCCCTTAGGGTGTTGGAAGAGATATTATTTTTTGGGCACTGTCATTACTTCCACAATTAGACGAAGCCAGAAAAGACTCACCTTCCTGTGACATTTCCCTGAAAGACGGGAAAATATTTGGATTCATGTGACAAAGTAAATGTTTCATTTTAAGTTGTCTAACTGTTCAGAACAATGTTAAATCTTCGGTGTCTGTAATTCCAGGCCCTGGAGAGTGAGATTTTCTCTTTTAAGGCCGCGAGAAACTGTAAGATAATGTATGATGTGTAATGTTGTTTTTGATTGACGGAGCCAGATCTAGTAACCCAAGGGTCTAAGATAGGAGTTTCTAATTTCTAGTGTTGGCATTTGAAGGTAACTGGGCTGGTGATAGTCACTTTTATTCTCACTCTTTGCTCAGGTTTTGTGGATGAATGTTATGTTCTTTAAATATAAATATGTTGGCAGTACTGTGACATGTTTGCTAGCTTGTGATTACTATGATATGTCACCCAGGACCAAATGGATTGCATTTTCAAAGGCAGTCCTCCTTTAGATTATAAATTCCCAGACAGCAGGAATTATGTCAGTTTAAATCACTGGAGCTTAGCATAAACTTATAGCTTAGCTATCAGAAGTGGGAATTTTATCAAGGTTTGGGAGGAAGAGGAGGATGGGTTGATGCGTCAATTGTTGGGTTGAGCAATGGAACTGAGTTCTCTCTTAGGGCTTCTTGCTTTCTTCTTCTCTTCTTTCCCAGTGAAAGAAACTTCTGTGAATTTTAGCCTGTTCAATTTGCTAGTAAACAAGTCAGGAGGAGGGTGTGGAAGTGTAGCGCTGCAGAGTCATGCGGGACTTATGGACCAGCCACCACAACTAACAGATCTTCTTGCTCCAGTAGGTAGAGGACAGGCCTGGGAGTCTCCCAGCAAAGGCAAAGGGAAGGAAATAGCTTCATTATTGATGCTTACCTTAACATTCACTCAACAGCAGCCTCATAAAAACTGGACAAACTTGGCTTAAGAAAGTGTATGTGTATAAATTTTAGGGCAGGATGTTGTAATGGTAGATGGATGTCATTATACACTTATCCAAACCATGGACTGTACACAGCCAAGAGGCAACCCTAATATAAACCATGCACTCTGGACGACGATGATGATAATGATGGGTCCATGTAGGTGGGCCAATTGTAACATATACCATCTGGTGCAGGATGTTAGTAACTGAGGACATTCTGCATGGGCAGGGAGATAGGGTACGTGAGAAATCTCTGTACCTTCCACTTAATTTTTCTGTAAACCTAAACTACTGTAGAAAACACAGTCTATTAATAGTTAAAAATAACATGCAAGTAATTAACTTTTTTTTAAAGATTTTATTTATTTATTTGACAGATCACAAATAGGCAGAGAGGCAGGCAGAGAGAGAGGAGGAAGCAGGCTCCCTGCTGAGCAGAGAGCCCGATGTGGGGCTCGATCCCAGGACCCTGGGATCATGACCTGAGCTGAAGGCAGAGGTTTTAATCTACTGAGCCACTCAGGCGCCACAACAAGTAATTAACTGTTGACAGGCTCATAAGTTATTCCTAAAACATGCGTTAAATTGGACTGCAAAAGAAAAAAAAAGTGTGTGTGTGTGTGTGTGTGTGTATCCATAAACACACAAAGAAGCCCATGAATATACTCAGGATATTCTTAAAACTGATTTATTCCTGGATCTTAGCCTAGGATCTTTGGTGGAGGACATATTGCCTATTGTCTACCTTTTTGAATTTTCAACATGTTTGATTGTGTATATATCTTACTTTTTAAACTAAAAATATGTTTGCAATTTTATTTATGTGGTATTTATCTCATGCTACATTTTATCTACAAATGACTTCTCAAATTTTAATGTATTAAACAATATTAAATACTTGGAAATAGTTTTGTTACTTTTGAAGGATGACGGGGATTATTTTTACTCACAAGTCTTCTGAGGTGGCTCAGTACTGTCATTCAAAATTTTCTGGTTAGGAAATTGGGGCAGAAAGAAGCAAACTTATCTACTGATTGACACACCGAAAATCAGCAAAAGGAATAGACTTAGATCTTACAGCACCCAAATTTACTAACTGGGTGCTTTCAGCATGATAGCATAGTCAATTTGGCAGTAGTTTCAGTTAAAATGGGTGGTTGGGCTGGATTCAGGTGTCCAATATGATAGCTCTGAGGAGAAATCTCCTCAGAAAAGAATTTAATATGTGGAAGTATACCATGTTGTCTAATAAGCCATTGGGTAGAAATTAAATAATCACATCTACCTGACAAAGACTTTGAATTAGTAGCTAATGATCACAGAGGATAGAGTGGAATGCTCAAAGGCCTATAATCTGGTCAGTCAACAGTGGAAAGGATATATACAAACAGACAATGAATCCAATGTGTTCCTCTTAGGATTAATCAGCATCTCTTCAGTTAGGCGGCTGGTCTTTATTAATACGTTAAGGTCTTATTAATAATAAGAAATGGCTGTGTTGTGTAGAGCAGATTAAAAAGAACAATTCTTCATTTGCTGACAGCAACATCCATAATAATGATGATTCTAAGAAGTAATGAAGAATTAATATTCATTGGGACATTACATTAATCATAGAATCGATTTCTCCTTCTGTTTCCTTCAGGAGAACATGGCCAAGGGGCATCTGACATTACTTATTCACCAGCTTTCTTGGAAACTAACTTGTGACTAGGAAATGCAAGTTATGCCAAATCCCACTCTAACCAACTTCTATCAAACACTGTTAATACTGCTTTGTCATATTGATTTTTGTGGCATAAATCATATTTAAAATATGAGGATACTGTCACTGTGCCTTGGATATTATTTTTTGTGGTGGTTTAATCTGAGCATTTATAATGTTTAAAATGAAATTTTTATCTGTGAATGATGAATTATCACAATCATGTGGAAGACTGAGAGAAAAATCTTAGTTTCAAATTCTGAAGGGTAAAGGGGAATGTTACCCTAGGTATTTAAAGCTTAAAGTAATCCCTTACAAAATGTAATACTCTCAATAATATATTACATATTTGTCCATGACAACTAAATACATATTTTTGTTCTCTTTTGGAGTTAACTGCCTCTGAAGGAAATGCAAGCTCCCATCCTCTGCCCCTGACCAATGCCTGAGTGACTGAGTAGGGAATTTAGGATTGCAGCAGGTAATATGATACCTCACTCATGGGCACTGGATGCAAATTCCAAGAACGCATCCCCTGATGGTGGCGGAGAGACTCATACAGTTGGATTGGTGACATTTTATTTTAATTTTAATTTTTTTTAAGATTTCATTTATTTATTTGACAGAGACACAGATCACAAGCAGGCAGAGAGGCAGGCAAAAAGAGAGTGGGAAGCAGATTCCCCGCTGAGCAGAGAGCCAGACTTGGGACTCGATTCCAGGACCCTGAGATCATGACCTGAGCCGAAGGCAGCAGCTTAACCCACTGAGCCACCCAGGTACCCGGACTGGAGACATTTTAAAATGTAGGCTCACTGGATGGAAATCTGTTAATATCCAAAGAAGAGATGAATTAGCTAGCAATGCCTTGTGGTTGTGCTTCCAAGCGGAAAACCCACCTGACGTCCCGTGATGCATTTTGGGTTTGATGTGAAAGCAACGGCTCCATTTTTCAGGGGAAAGCTTCCAGGAGGCTTTTGTCTTGTCTTCTGGATGCTCTCCTGAGAGGTAGTCTTGTCAGCCTCGAGTCAAATAAATCCAGACTTGGAGATTCAGAGGAGAAGATGAGCTATGTCTTTGCTCTCTTGGCATTCATCTGGGGACTTGCTGTGAGAATCCTTCTCTGAAGACGAAAGGCCCCTCAAGGCCTTCACTAAAGAAAACTGTACTCATAAAAATTAAACCGTAGCATTCCAGATAATGACAAGGAGCTCTCTCTGATTCAGGAATTCAGTGCTTTAGTTTTCAGTGATGCTCTTTGCATATTTAGATCAAGGAGCTGGAACACTAGAAAGTATGTTTTTGTCTACCTTTTTATTTTTTCTTCAAAAGGTTCAAATAGGGAAGTAATTTTCCAGATAGACCAATACGAGTGTTTGTCAGCCACAATAAAAATGCTCAGATAATAATATCAAGCATCCAACAAATGTCCAAGATAGTAACAACAGAAATAAAATTCTGGTGATTCGACAAAACAGAGCAAGGGGATTGTTATCTTAAAGCCAAAACCAGAATAAAACCTAGTTCAATTGAGGTTTTCTGGGTCAACTGAGAGGCAGACTGATGTTCTAAAGTGGAGTGTCAGAGACAAATACTCATTCGCTGCTCTGAGGAGCCGTTCTCCGAAGGCTCCTTCCTTGACAATTCGACACTGTAGTTCCAAGCTCTCTGCCTTCCCTTCTAACAGAGTAGAGATAGGAGCAGGGAGAACAAAACGCAGATGGGTAAGAGGTAATCACAAAGTCTCCTAAAATCCTTTAGCAAAACTTAACCTCCTAGACATGAGAGCAGCGGGCTGGATGGGCAGATACACCCACTAGGGGACAGTTTGTGTCTCCACTAAGTGCCAGAAGCAATCAGCAAGGGAAAGAAAAACTAATTGGATGAAATGGACCAGCTGAAAAGACAGAGAAGCGACCCTTCTGAAAACGAAGGTCCCTGGCCAGCCATGCCCCAGGATCCTCCTCTCAATGCAGAACTCTTAAGGACTAGCATCCTCAAGATCCTGCAAGCTCCCCACCTTGGGGCAGCCTCCCCTGGTATCCTTGAGTATTGTCCCACGTGTCCCTTCCACTGGCATTTGAGCTGTTAGTCTTGGTCTCTCTACCGGCAGAACAGTTGTAGTGAATTGTTGATCCATATCATTTTAGGGAAGAGACTGTTGGAGTTCATTAATTCCATCAGGGCTTGGCACAGAGCCTAGCTAAATGAATTCACAACACACACACACACACACACACACACACACACACACACACACTTAAACTTCCTGAGACTGTGCCTTTTATCTTCTGTTCCCTTGGGCTTAGTGAGATGCCTGGCACATAGCAGTCACTTGATACCTTCAAAATAAAATCAAACTATGCATCATGCTAAAGTTCTAATTTATTTATTTGTTTGTTTATTTAAGATTTATTTATATCTCCTGCAAAAGGCAAATGATGTATTTTTTTCCCTCTGCTAGCCCCAAAAGAACATAATAGTCTTCTGCCTCACAGAAGTTTGAAATTATAATGTTTTTGCTCAAGTATTTTGATTACATTTTTTTGTCTTTTGGGTTTTTTTTTTCTGGTTTACTTTCTTTCATCCAATAATGATAACTTCAAGGTGACTGAATAAGGATATTTACCATTTTTGCCATTAACATCCTAAATTATCTTTAATTCATCTGCAATCTAACTACACAGCTAATTCCTTGACCTTCTTAAATGGTATCTCTAGATGGTACATGTAGGCCAAAATGATTGCTAATGTCATTGTTTTTTCGTTGACATTTTTCAAAAGAAATTACATTTTTTTATAGTTTCCAAGAAACCAGGTGTTAACAATTTGAAGGAATATTTAAGGGTCCTTTCTTTTTAAAAAGTTTTAAATTTTTTTAAACTAAAAAATAAACATAATTTATCCATTTTTCCCACCTCTGGTACCACATATCTGTCCTCTATCTATCAACTTAGATATTTGTATATTTATAAATTTGTATATATACATATTTTATATTCCACATGAGATAAACATATTGTATTTGTCTTTCTCTGTTTGACTTATTTCACTCAGCATAATGCCCTCAGCACCATCCATGTTGTTACAAGTGGTAAGATTTCCTTCTTTCTTATGACTAAATAATATATATTTTAAAGATTTTATTTATTTATTTGACAGAGAGAGAGAGATCACAAGTAGGCAGAGAGGCAGGTAGAGGGGAGGGGGAAGCAGGCCCCCTGCTGAGCAGAGAGCCCCGATTCGGGACTCCATCCCAGGACACTGAGATTATGACCTAAGCCAAAGGCAGAGGCTTAACCCACTGAGCCACCCAGGCGCCCCTAAATAATATTTCATTGTATACATATACCACAATTTCTTTATCCATTCACTCATTGATGGACACTTGTGTTGTTTTCATATCTTGGTTAGTGTAAGCAATGCTACAAGGAATATGGAGGCACATATATCTTTTTGAATTAATATTCCTGTTTTCTTCGCATAAATATCCAAAAGCGGAATTGCTGGATCTTACCATAGCTATAATTTAAATTTCTTGAGGAACCTCCATACTTTTTTCCATGGTGGCTGCACCAGTTTGCACTCCTACCAATAGTACACAAGAGTCCCCTTTACGTTCTTGCCAACACTTAATATTTTTAATCTTTTTGATGATAACCATCTTAATAGGTGTGAGGCGATACTTCACTGTGGCTTTGATTTGCATTTTCCTGATGATTAATGATGTAGAACATCTTTTCACGTACCTGTTGGCCATCTCTATGTCTTGTATAGAAAAATGCCATTCAGATCTTCTGCCCATTTTTTAATGATTATTATGTATTTTTTTTTGCTATTGAGTTGCATAATTTCTTTATTCCCTAATCAGGTACATGATTTGCAAATATCTTCTCCCATTCAGTAGGTTGCCGTATCATTTTGTTGGTGGTTTCCTTTGCTGTGCAGTAGGTTTTAAGTTTGATGTAGTCTCACTTGTTTGTTTATGTTTATTTATTTTAAGTAACTTTTGTTACTTTTGGTTTTTGGTGTCAGATTCAAAAAATTGTCACCAAGAACTATGTCAAGGCTTACTGGCTCTGTGTTCTTCTAGGAGTTCTTTTGCGCAAGTCTGTAATCTATTTTGAGTTAATTTTGTATATCGTATCAGATAGTGGTCCAGTTTCATTCTTTTGCATGTGGCTGTCTGTTTTTCTCTGCATCATTTATTGAAGACACTGTCTTTCTCCACTGTATATTCTTGGCTCCTTTGTTGTAAGTTAACTGACCATGTGTGTGTGGGTTTAATTCTGGACTCCCTATGCTGTTCTATTCATCTATGTGTCTGTTTTTATGCCAGTACCACAGTTTTAATTACTATAGACTTATAGTGCAGTTTGAAATCTATATTAGATAGAATATAATCTTTATTAGATAAATGTGATGCCTCCAGCTTTGTTCTTCTTCTTCTTTTTTTTAAAGATTTTATTTATTTCTTTGACAGAGATCACAAGTAGGCAGAGCAGCAGGCAGAGAGAGAGGGGGAAGGAGGCTCCCTGCCAAGCAGAGAGCATGATGTGGGGCTCGATCCCAGGACCCTGAGATCATGACCTGAGCTGAAGGCAGAGGCTTAATCCACTGAGCCACCCAGGCGTCTCTTTGTTTTTCTTTCTTAAGATTGCTTCGGCTACCTGGACTCTTTCGTGGTTCCACACAAATTTTAGGATTTTTTTTGTTCCATTTCTGTGAAAAATGCCATTGGAATTTTGATAGGGATTGTGTTGAATAAATTGCAGTGGATGGTATGGACATTACAGCAATGTTCTTCCAATCCATGAGCATGGAATATTTTTTCATTTGTTTCTTCTTCAATTTCTTTCATTAGTGTTCTATAGTTTTCAATATACTGGTCTTCCACCTCCGTTAAATTTACTTCTAGGTATTTTATTCTTGTTGATGTGATTGTAAATGGGATATTTAAAAAATTTATTTTTCTGATAGTTCATTTTTGATATATAGGAATATAGCAGATTTTTGTGTTGTGATTCTGTATTCTACAACTTTACTGGATTTGTTTATTGGTTCCAACAGGATTTTTTTTTTAAGATTACTTATTTATTTGAGAGAGAGAAGACAGAAGGAGAGTGAGAGGGAAAAGCAGACTCCCCATTGAGCAGGGAGCCCGAGGCAGGGCTTGATCTCAGGACCCTGAGATCATGACCTGAGCTGAAGGCAGATGCTTAACTGACTGAGCCACCCAGACGTCCCAGTTCTAACAGTTTTTTGATGGAGTCTTTAGGATTTTCTGTATATAATATCATATCCTCTGTAAATAGTGAAAGTTTTACTTCTTCTTTTACAATTTAAATGCCTTTTGTTTCTTTCCTTGCCTTATTGCTTTGGTGAGGACTTCCAATACTATGTTGAATTAAAGTGGCAATGTGAGCATTCTTGTCTTGGTAATCTTAGAGGAATTGCTTTCAGCTTTTCACCACTAATGGGGTTAATATATATGGTCTTTATTATGTTGAGATACAGTTCCTCTATGTCCATGTGTTTGAGAGGTTTGAATCATAAACAGATGTTGTATTCTGTCAAATGCTTTTTCTGAATCTGTTGAAATAATCATGATTTTTCTTTTCTTATTTTCTTATATCTTTCTTATTCTAATGCCATAAATCATGGCTTAGGTCCTTAGAATCCTCTCTTGCTTGTCAAAGTAAAAAAAAAATAAAAAAGAGAAACATAGGGGCGCTGGGTGGCTCAGTGGGTTAAGCCTCTGCCTTTGGCTCAGGTCATGATCTCAGGGTCCTAAGATCGAGCCCCACATCAGGCTCTCTGCTCAACGGGGAGCCTGCTTCCCCCTCTCTCTCTGCCTGCCTCTCTGTCTACTTGTGATCTCTCTCTCTGTGTGTCACATGAATAAATAAAATCTTAAAAAAAAAAGGGAGAGAGAAACATAAATAAATAGTTGTGAGAATGTGAAACCAGCAGATAACTACTTCAGAATTTGCAAGATGAAGTCAACCAAATCTATCTTGGAGAGTGCATTTAGGGGTTAATTAAGTTTTCAGAGTGCTTGTAAAAGGAATTGTGGGACAAGGAGGCTCATCAATAAGATATACACTTCATAAACATCTTAACCATCTAGTCCCAAAATTCTCCCCTACCAAAAAAGTGCTAGTTTATTTTTGTACTATTTATTTGCATCAATCAAGCTTGATAAAAATATTTCCTTTATTGTTTTAGCATCAATATTTTATCAATTTTTTTTCAACAAATACAAATTACCTTTGCACTGAAACATTTCTATAGCTCAATCTTTTTAAAACTAAGAGTGGCAAAAGAGTTATATAGTCCAATTTATCAAGGAGAAAATAAAACTCAGATGGCTCAGTCCATTCTCACACAAAGTATGAAATATCAGGAAATGGTTTGTGTTTTATACATGTTTACTTTAGATTAAAATGAAATTTCCACAATGTTCTTTAAAATAGAATTCAATTAAATTTTCAGTGTCTTTGTTTTCACATTCTTGGATGCAACTTGTGAAAAACTCACACTGTAGTAATAACCATAAAATCACCTTGCTAAGGAAATGCCACTGAGCTTAGAAATAACATCTTTGTAGTCTGTGTGGGAATACAGAAGTCCAGAATCTTCAGCAGGTGATTACACTGAGTTCTCATTTCCTTCCTGTTTTGTCCTCTTTATGTAGGACACATTCTGAATTGCTTGAATCTTGACTGCTAAGCCGGTAGAATGAGGCAGGCACAAACTCATTTCAGAAATCACAAATCACACATTCTTTGAGCACATTGGGCCTAGAGAGCTTGAGGGATTGACCTGAAGTCATATAGCGGATGGTAGGTTCAAGTCCCCCAGTCTTCTTTACAATAACTTCTACTTCCTTGGTGGATTCTTCCATTCATGGGTAATTCTCAGCCTTCTGCTAAGACTGAGGTCAATTTCTCTGAGATAGCCACGACATTTTACTTAGATATGGCTGAATCCATAGTAACTCACTTCTATACAACACTGATTATATGCCAGATGCTAGGCTAAGAGCTTTTATACACATTATCTCTTTTACTCTGCACAAGCACTCTGTAGACAGGGACTCCATTAATCTACCATTTTACAGATGAGAAACTGAAAACCACAGAGGCCAGGTAACTTGTTCACGGTCACACATGTAAGGAAATGGTCAAACTGGAAACTGATATTAAGTGTATCTGATTTGAAAGCCCATGCATTAAGTCACTTTACTATACTGCCTCTCCACACAGACAAGAAAAAGCCAAACAGAATGAAAACCCACACGATTATTTTAAAACAAGCACACTTTCATGTCTCTTTTTAAAAGATAGCTACATGCAAACAACAGCAATGTGAAGTGTTTCTGAAGTATGAGTTTAAATTTTGGGAATGCAAATCTTGAGAACTCAGTACTTCAGTGTCTAGGGAGGATCACGGTGGTTTCCATAAACTCACCCTTTCTGCGAGTGAAATATCAAAATGATGTGTGAGACACCTGTGTAAATTATTTTTGCACACTTATTCGTTAGTGCTTGTAAAATCCTATAAAGAAATTATTGCCAACGACAGCTAGTGCTGGGGAGCTGAACCAGTTTTTCGGTCATGTCAGTGATGTTCTTGTGGCTGACAGGATATTTATTCCCAGAAGTAACTGTTATAAATTGCATTTTGCCCCTTCAGTTGCTACAAGCTTGTGATGGTGAGTGGGCGAAGAGGACAACCTGTAATTCAGGATGGTTTAGAAGCTGGTTGCCTTGGAAACTGGAAAAAAACAGCATAATGCCCACCAAAGCTGACTGTCAAAAAAGAGAAAGGATTTTCTTTTTTTGATCCATGTTGCTTTCCAAGTTCATATTTTGTGAATTTTGCCAGTCTGATTAGGGCCGTTGGTCCTTAGTGAGTGGCACATGCCAGAGCAGGGCGAAGGTTAGTCAGAGAGGATGGGAAATTCTTCATAAACATTGTCCCCACAGAATACTGAGGGGAAGGGGGTGATGGTGTATTTAGAATGAGTTTATAAGATGACAAAGTGACCAACAGGTGAACGTTTCCCACAATGTGACATGCTGGCAATTCTTAATCATAATTTATCTACATTTAAATTTATAGCAGGAAAACTTACTTTTTTTTAACACAAAAGTTTTATTTGCTGTAATCTACTGTTTGCCACTCTTATGCCACTTACACCAGAAGTTTTGGTTTATACTAGAGTAGTTATTTTCAAAGGCAGCACTTGGAAATTCACATAAATTTGATGAAAGTAATTTCTTAATACTTTTAAAATTGCACATTTAATTTTTAATTTTTAAATGGCTCACTCATGCACACATATATATTTTGTAGGTTTGTGTATATCTGTGCACATATATTTAAGTAAATCATAGGAAATTGCTGATTTTAGACTGCTATATTAGGTCTACAAAATGTCAATTTTATACATTTCAATTTATAAATAAATAGCAGAGATCACAGAACACATATTTTTTTATCCTTTGCTGGGGTCCCCATTCCCTCTTCTCTCATCTCCACCTCGCCCTATTCTATATCAGTCCAACCCTACACTTCCTGTATATCCTCACTCTCTTCTTGCCCCATAGGAAATTCATATTAACAACCTAGTATGTATCTCTGTGCTCACAGAATCATGAACAGATCTAAATATGTCTGTGCATCTATATATGTGTTAGTGACAAAACGTACGATGCAGAATCTCAACTTCCAGATTATTTCTTTTCCTGTTGATAGCTATAGCTATATATTCTCTTTCCTGCATTTGAATATTGCTTATCTTCTTTCCTTTGCACTTACGTCTAATGGAGTTCAGCCCAATTCACTTTCTGACATTCATTCACTTGAATTCTATTTCTCTCTTATGTTCTAGAAACAACTCACAAATGATTCAAGCTGCAAAGCATTGCAATGTGTCACACAGATGGGTTAGTAATTCTTTTTTGGTTTCCTACTTTGTATCCACAGAATAACCTATTCTTTTGTAAAGTTAAGAGTAAGGATATATGAGAAGGAAATGCTTTGGATTATTCTAGTAACGCCAGACCCAGAATTTCTCCTGCAAGAGAAAAATGGCCTCCCAGAGCCATTTCTCTGGTTTCCATCTGTCCCAACTAAGCTAATGATTGGTTAGGCAATGGGGTCATACAGAAAGACCTTAGAATTTATCTTATGGTTGAGACTACTTGAAATCTTAAACACAAGGTACAGCTTCACTGCAGATGTGATAGGACACCCGATGCTCTCACTGTTGGGAAAAGGTGACCTCTCCTCTTACTGCTGCTGGAATTGCCATTGAATCCCATTTTCTTCTTCAGAGACAGTATTTATCCCATTAGGCCATTGTGGCAGACTTCTGCTTAGAACAATAGGCAGATTCCCAAGATGCTGGGCAACTGGGCTATTCCTGGACTACACTACTCTCTCTGAGTTTCTCACTAGGAAGTGAGTGTTGACAGAGGGAGAAGGAAATGAGGACTCGGTGGTCGGAGATTTATGGCCTTTTCTCCAGCCTCCCCTCACTCCTAACCCCCAGGTGCATCTGTACAGGTTGGTTGCTCTTTGGCCTTCCCACAAATGCCTACTACAAAGGGCTGCTGCCCTCGGGTTATAGTCCCTTATCTTATTTGGAAAGGAAAATGTTTAATAATGAAATAAAATGTGAATTCCTAGAAGTTTAGGGGTTGAAGGTCCCTTGGGACCGAATCAGAAGCCGTTCCTGAGTTGTGATTTGTTTGCCTGATAGGGTTTCCTTGGGTGAGTCTTTTATCCTCAACAAAGGATACTCTAGCTGGGGAGAAGACAGATCATTCCAGTTCTTGTAGGTATGACTGAAAGCTGTAATTTATTTAGAAGCTGAGTCTGCCCTTTTTCTGCCTGTCAGAAGGGCTTCAAAGCTGCCACACCAGGAACTGTTTCAGATTACAGACCATAGCAACTAATGACCCATGTCCTCCCTTCAGTAGTGAAAACCGAAAATGGTCCTAGGAGAGGAGAAGTAAATCCTGACAGCTGCTTGGAGGTCATCTTAGAACTAAATCTCAGGAGAAATGTTTTTAGGTTGAGAGAGAGGTTCCTCCCAAAAAAAGGAAAGGAAAAGAAAGGGAAAAACATGAGACTAGTGCCCAAAAGGGTGTCTACAGCTCGCCCAGCTGTGTTTTGAAGACCAAATCTCTACATCAGCAATTAGCAGGAAACCCTTGAGCTCCTCTACCTCTCAGGAAACAGTGGAATCAGATAGCATCAGAAGCACACGTGCGCATACACCCGCACAGACACACACAGACACACACACACACACACACACACACACGGGCTTCACCTGATCCTTCCTGCAGGTCTCTGTAGGAAAGGAGTTTCTGTAGGTGAGAGAAATGGGACCCGATGATGGTCCAAGGAGGCTGTAATTTTAGCACAGCTACCAAGAACATTGATGTAGGAGACTCGTTAACTAAAGCCCAGAGGCCTTTTTATTTTTTTCTTTAGAAAGTATGTGAATGATTGTAAGGCTGCTTTGCTTCCCAAACTGGGCAGTGAGGTTAAAAACAGCAGAAGCCACAACCACCACGAACAAGAGCAGAAGCTCTCCTTCCGACCACCATGGAGTTTCTGGAAAGAACTTACCTTGTGAATGACAAAGCCACTAAGATGTATGCCTTCACCCTAGACAGGTAACTGACATCTGTTTCTGCTTCACGACTTTCTGTGTCTTGAGTATTCAATAAATCCTTAGATCCTACTGCTTCAAAATCAGAAACTTTCGCTATGCAACTCAGGGGCATTTTGCAAAATCTGATAAGCTGTTGACTGACTTGTATGATCCATATCCTGAACAATGCAGGATTTGATTCCTTAAATATCGTTAAGTACACAAAGGATACATTTTATCAATATATTTTTCATCTGTAGTTTATCTTTCAGAAAACAGGCATACATGATCTAATCTGTTTGCCTTTCTTTTCTTCAATTCTTCCCATTTTTAAAGTTCTAAGTAAATTTTACTAAATTATATTTAGAAAAAATCTAAGGCTTTTCAACTATGTGACAGAATTGGGGTTGCATTGATTTTTAAACCAACTGCTGTTTTCTTAATCATAAAATGCCATAATCAGATGTACACAACCATAATGAGTATAGCTGAGTTTAATGTCCTACATAGTTCTAGTTCCATTTACTAGCTCCACAGTACCACATGCACAGTACCACATTCATTCATCTTCCTCTTACTGAACTACTATTAATTGAACACACCCGATATATAACAGGAGGAAAACACGTCTACTTTCAGATCTCTGTCCTCTTGAAACTTTGAGTCTAACATTGAATGCACATAGAAAATAGGCAATTGCAAAATACTGTAGAAGTGTCATTCTGGAGGTGTTTAATGAGAGGATCTCAAAGGAACTTAGGCGTTAGCTAGACTTTAGGGGTCAGAGAAAGCATTTCAGAAGTGATAGAGTAAGACCTGAAAAATGAAAGTGAGTTAGAGGAAGGTTAGGAAAACTCCACATAGAAAATACAGTTAGGGGACATTTTCCAATCTGAGATAATTTGCCTGGTAAAAACAGACACATGTAAGAATAAGAGTTTTGTGTGTTTGGGGAATTCAATCTGAATGAGGAGCAAAGAGAGACATGCTTAGTACAGATGAATGAATGGAAATCTGAAATGATTTCATGGTAGGACCTGAGCTTAGGAGAATACATACCCATTAGTAGTATGTGTAATGTTTGTGTTTGTTTCATGGAACTAAATTCATATTCTAAAGAGTAGCAACATTGTGTTTGATAGCATCAAATGTTTGAACAGCTGCAAAGGGACTTTTTTTTATAGGATCTTTATAATTTTGCTTTAAAAATATATGATACACAGACCTGTCCCCTGGGGCAAATAATACATTATATGTTAATAAAAATAATTAATAAAAATACATGATAGACTCTAGCACATCTATTATCTCACATTATAAGAATTATTTTCTATTAAATGTGATTTATTAAGACCACAAATAACAAAACCTCATGTTAGGTCAGGCAGAAATTTTAGACAATGAATTGTTATTGCTATAGGCACTATTAACAGAGCATCTCTACAATATCAAAATAACACTATTTTCCTTCTCATTAAAATAGACCATTAATGCTCTATTACACAAATAAAGACAACCATTTTTAGTTACAGGGTCTCTTTCACTTCCTAAATGGGTATGATTTTCAGGATATGTTGATGAGAGAAATTATCAAACTCATCTTTATTTTCTTTTCATATAGAAACAGTTAAACCTGGGAGAGATGATTTATGCCGATCCCTCTCTCATTTTACCAGTTAGGAACCTGAATGCCAAAAAGAACTGTCTTTCTTAAGGTCAGATGTCTATTTATGACAGAGTTGGGATCTGAACCCATGCCTTCTGTTTGTGAATTTAGTGTCCACTTCTTTCTCTTCCACCTCTCCTTCACACACATTTTCACCTTGTGGCCTCCTGAATCCCTAATCTATTTCTCTTTGAGGTCACATGGACCTTGATTTCCACACTTATTTGCTTCCTTTTATCATCTTCCCCAACCTCCTTTCTCATATATTTTCTTCTGTCTCTATTTCCCAGACAACTTTGTCCTCTGATATTCCTTCTCTTTTCTCCTTCCTTCTCTATTTTATTTATTATCAGGTTTTAGTTTAAATTGTTACCAGCTATTGAGAAACTTAACCTGAAGGAATTTTTATTCTCTAAATCCACAAAAAGAGTGTTTCATTTATCTACTACTGGGCTACAAACTAGTCTCAGAATGTAGTAGCTTAAACAGCAATCATTTTATTATTCACAATTCTTGGGTCAGTGAGGTTTGCTCATGGGGCTGTATACCGCTGGTGTCTGGGATGTGGAAAAATTTCCAAGATGGCTTTACTCACATGTCTAGGAGCATTGTACCAGCTATTGGTTAGTCTTCATTCTCCTTCGCATGACCTCAAACTTTTTCCCCTTAAAGGAACCCGCTATGTCCCTCCCTCTCAAATTCGTATTTTGAAGCCCGAACTCCCCTGTGACTATGCTGGAGACAGGATCTTTAAAAAGATACTTAAGGTTAAATGAAATCATTAGGATGGAACCCTGATATGGTAGAACTGGTGTCCTCATAAAAGAGGAAAAGATACCAGAGATCTCTCTCCATGATGTGAGGATATAGCAAAGCAGCCATCTACAGACCAGGAGGAGAGCTTTTGCCAGAAACTGAATTTTCCAGCACCTTAATCATGGACTTTCAGTCTCCAGAATCATGAGAAAATAACTTTCTGTTGTTTAAGCTTTTCAGTCTGTGAAATTTTGTTATAGCAGCTTGAGAAGACTAACACAAGGTCCAGCTTTAACTGGATCAGATTGTGGAGCAATTTGTGCCATAGGGCATTATTGAAGACAGTAATCAATAAGTGATTAAGTAGGTCAACATTTGGATGTGATACCAATTTAGGCAGAGCAGCCAGAAGCTTAACAGTGAGATCATGGAAAGAGACAGTCAAAGCAAACATGATTAAAATGATCAGCATCCTTGCGCTGGGTGGAGGAGATAAAGATGACTCTGTGTATGCCAAGGCTGCACCCTCTTGGGAATAATAACAGATGTTGCTCATGTAGGGGACATCAGAGGAAAGAGAGTCCACTTAACTAGTCAAGCCATTCTTAAGCAAATAATAGAGCAAACAAGTAAACATCAGCAGCAATGGGTCTATAGGGGATCAGAATCCAGAATTTCTACTGTGTATTATCTAAAACATTCAATTTTAGGCTAAATGTTATAAGACCTGGAAAGAAACAGCAAAAAATAACCCCCACACAGTAAAAAGAGCAGGTAATAGAAACTACCTTTAAAAGAGCCCAGATGTTGGACTTAGCATTCAGAGATTTCAGAGTAATCATTACAAATAGGATTGAAGAATTAAATGAAATCACGTTTAAAAAATTAAAGAGAAGTATGATGGCAGTATCTCATCAAACAATGTCAATAAAGAGATAGAAATTATATTAAAAAGAGCCAAATGGAAATTCTGAAGTTGAAAGTACATTAAGTAGAATAAAAAATTTGCTAAAGGGGCTCACCAGTAGATATGAACTGACAGAATAATCAGTGAACTTGAAGACAGATCAACAGATATGCAACATAAGAACACAGAGAAGAAAACAAGGAGGAAAAAGTAACAGAACCTCAAGGAAATGTGGCACATCATCAAATGTCCTAACACACACATAATGGGAGGACCAGAAGGAGAGGAGAAAAAGGAGGAGAGAAATATTCAATATATTTTGAGAATATTCAAAATATTCAAAGAAATAATGGTTAGAATTTTCCAAAATTTGGTGACAGCATTAATTTACACATCCACAATGGTTAACAGACTCTAAGAAGAATCAAGGAAAACAGATTTACATTCCGACATATTATAGTGAAAATACTGAAAGCAAAACACACAGAAAAAATCTTGAAAGCATCAAGAGAGAAAAAAAGATTCATCATATTCAAAAGCACCTCAGTAAGATCAACATCTGACTTCTAGCAGAAACAAAGTACCTGGAAGGCAGGGGAATGACATATTCAAAGGGCTAAAAGAAAAAAAGAACTGTCAACCATTCAGTTTATATCCAGCAAATCTATCTTCTAAAATAAAGGTGAAATGAAGACATTTCCCAGATGAGCAAAAACAGAAATTTTTTTGCTAGCAGACTCACTTATCAAGAAATAGTAAAGGAAAAATTTCAGACTGAAAATAAATGACACCAGGCATTAACTTGAATCAACACACAAAAGCCAAATAGCATCAGTAAAGGTAATTATGAAAGACAGCATATTTACTCTCCTTTCTCTTAACTGATTTAAAGATAAGTTGCATATATAACATATATAATATTAGATGAAATGCTGAAGATATAGAAAGATACAAACTACCAAACTAACTCAAGAGAAAACAGAAAATCCAAGTAGATCTATAATAAATAAAAAGATTGACTTAGTAATAAGGAAACTTCATGCAAAGAAAATTCTAAACCCAGATGTCTTCACTGGTGGTCTTTACCAAATATGTAAAGTAGAATTAATAGCAATTCTTCACAAATTCTTCTAAAACATAAAAAGGAATGAACATTCTTCAACTTATTCTATATTTTAATATTTCACTTATAGCAAAATAAAAATATATCACAAGAAAATAAAACTATAGGTCAATACATGTTATAAATAAACATAGATTCAAAAATCCCTCTACCCAATACTAACAAACTGAACACAACAAGATATAAAAAAATTATGAATTATGGTGAAGTCAGATTTATCCCAGTAATGCATATTTGATTTAACATTTGAATTACAATGAAAGTAATACACCACATTAATAGAATAAAGGATGAAATCCACCATGTGATTATCTCACTAGATGCAGAAAAAGCATTCGATAAAACTCAACAGCCTTTCCTTATGGTGACATTCACCAAACAAAGAATAGAAGGGAACTTCTTCAACCTGATAAAAAGCATCCATGAAGCTAACATTAAACATGAAGCTAACATTAAACTTAGTGGTAAAGATCTGAAAGCTTTCCCTTAACTTCAGGAACAAGACAAGGATGCCAATTTTACTGTGTGTTCTATCCAGGGCAAATAGGTAAGATAAAATAAAAATAAAAATAAAAGGCATCCAGATTGGAAAGGAAGAAATAAAATTTAATACTGTTTGCCGATGACATCAACTGGTATAAAAAATCCTATGGGATCCAGTTTCTCTGGATCCTCTGAAGCCCGCCTTTGGATCTCTTGCTTAGAATTTCAAGATGCAATCTCAGCTCAAAGTAAGTTAATATTAGAGTCTAGGACAACAAAGCAGTATTTAAAGGTAAAAAAAAAAAAATGGCCAGGTTTCTGGCCTTTTCTTCCTGTGGCACTGCCCTGAGGCTGGACCCTTAGTAGGATTCCTGCCTTGGTCTGACTTTTGCACTGCTCCAGAATAAGTTCTTTCTCCTCCTTACTTACCACCTGGTTTTCTCTGGCCACAAGATTCATGAAAAATATAAATAAAGCAAAGCTTCATATGACATCAGCAAATCTGGTCATATGAATACTGTCAGAACAATCAGTGACCCTGCCTTGCTCATGTTGCCTTCTCAGCACGAAGGAAGAGGAAACCTCTATCATGCTTTCTTTCTGGTTCTCAGGCTCCTCTGAGTTGATGGTCATTTGTGACCCACACTGCTACATGATATATTTATTATCAGGGTATGTATCACATTGCAAAGGCAAGAATGTATAGATACAAGTACTCTAGGTGCTTTTTGACAAATGGTTCCTATTCCAGCAAAGGAGATTATTTGCAACTGTTAGAACTGTTCAAAATCCTTAGTGCTATTAACATCATCAGTACAACATTCCAAAGTCAATTTGGTGATATATACCAAAATCCTTAAAAATATAGATAGCTGTTGACCAGATAATTCCCCTTTTACAGTTACATTTTGAGAAAATAATAATATACTGAGTAACGATTAAACATAAAGATCAACAGTCCCATCTATATGAGCAAACAATTGGGAAAGAATGAAGTGTTTAATAAGAGGAAATCAGTTCATTATGTATGACATATTTCTATTAGATACAGTGCTCTTTATATGTTAGAAATAATTGTGTAGAGTATTTAATAAATTGAGAAAATGGCTACAACATTTAGCTAAGAATCATGTTCCAAAGCTGTATCTTCGATAGAATCCTAGGGTGACACTGTCATTTCATCCATAACCCATTTCAGCTGGTCCCCACCAAGTTGCAGCCATATGATTTGGGTAGCATCTACCCCAATCTCAGCTCCAGGAGTCAGCATGGTAGGGTTTAGCCAATCTGATTATAACAAGGTCTAAGCCAATTAGCCCATCCATATTCCTCTGGCTATAAAGGTTGGTTCTCATTTGGCCAAATCAGCATGCAACTCAGGACTCTTGCTTAGGCACTGGGAATGGACACTCTCTCTGCTTGTATAAGAAAAGGCAGGTGCACAACTCTGATTACCCTGGGCAGCCATTCCACTACCATGGGGAAAACCAGCCTGCGGTTAAAGTGTACTTGAGAATGCAGAACGATGCCTGTGGAGTCTTCCTAAATCAGGCTAAAGACTGATACATCTCGATGTTTTCATTATTCCCATTTTCCTATTCCCATTATTCCAATAATTCCCATTTAATAGCATGAGCTTTGTTTTCAATACTTGTAACCAAAAACATGCTAATTAGACATTCTGATTATGTTTTAAAAAAGTGTTTATATATTACAAAGCTAAACAAAAAATATCAGTGATAATTATCTTTTGGAGGTAAGGTTACCAGAGATTTCCCCCTTGCTTTGTTGCTTTTCTGTAATTCTGGATTTTCTGTAATGGATATATATGTTAGTTTATTCAGGAAAACCCCCAATATAATGATAATTAGAGTCATAATAATTATCATCATCTAAGCCAAAACCTTCAGAGCTTTAATTCCAGATGGTGATAAGACAAATGAGCTCTCCAAGTGGAGGTGAATTTATTCTTCTTTTTATACCTTTCAAAGTCATGAATGCTAATTTTTTAATTCTAAGAATCTTATTAATGTCTTCTAATAAGTTTATTAAAGAAATGGAAGTCTGATCAGCTCAAGATCCATGGACATTGATATTGACATCAGTAGAGGTTGGTTTCAGGTGTCCTGAGGTTCAGGTAGGGAGGCAGGGTGGAACCCAGTGGAAAAAACACTAGACTTAGAATCCCAGTTCTGCTGTTTCTTGATTATTTGGTCACAGACAATTACTTAACCTCTCTGAACCTTGATTACTTCAGGTTAGAAGCTATGGGATTGAACTTAATGTTATCTATAATCTTTCCATCTATGAAACTCTAGAGTTCTACACATGGCTCTAAATAATGCTTTATATTTGAGAAGAAATGATAGATGCTGCCTGCTTTAGGAAGTATAAGTAGGTTCAACTCCCAATACAGATTTTATAGATTGAGAGAGATTGTCTGCAAAGCTGTGTTAAGAGGGTTTCTGAGAGTCCACATGGACTCAGCAGGAGAAGGAGAAAACGATCTATTAACAGTGTTGCTGTGGAGAAGAATGGAAGAGTTTTGGCATTTAATAGTGAGTATTTGAATCATCAACCTGGCTCCCACGCACATAGCCAACATTGCCCTGCTCTCCCTTTTTAAATTTGTAACACAGGGTCCAAAATCTTTTCAAAGCCCAGTAATTTGGAAGGAAATGCATCAAAATGTATTGCTTCCCTTCACCTTCCCTTGACCTGTTCCTTTGACATTTCTGAATAGACTGAATAAGGCCTTGGCTGAATAAAAGCAAAACCTTTAGTAGTTGAGAATTCGAAGGAAATTTCTTGCTTGCTCCTTACACTGGATATATCTCGTGGAACGAGTTGTGAACAGCCCCTTCCCAGGTAGCTAGCAGATGTCCCAATATCAGTTCTGAGAATGGGTAGGGCTGACAGTGACGTATTTGTTTGCAACCTTGCTCACTTCTTGCTTCTGTCAAACTCATCCATAGTGTGGAACTCCAGCAGAAAGCCTTGAATAAAGATCAATGTCCTGGAGAGAAGCCAGAGGAGCTGGAGTCAGGAGCCATCTATCACCGCCACAGCAACTCCAAGGCCACAGAGAACAGAGGAAACGAGCAAGTCTACGCCAAGTGGAAACTCTGTGCTGCTTCAGGAATATGCTTTGTTTTCATGATTGCAGAGGTCGTGGGTGAGTGTGACTTAAAAGGACTTTTCTGATTAACAAGCAAACAAGCAAAACCTCACATCACTGCAGGACGGTTATACAAGTTCCCCTTTTAAAGGAAGATTTCGTATTTTTTGTAAGAACTGAGTAAGTGCAGAGTAAGCTCATTGTAGATATGGTGGAAAATATTAGGAAACAAAATAAAATTTATCACCTCCCACATTTGAGTAATAACCTCTAATAACATTGTGCAGTATTTTGTAAATATATTTTTCTATTCATAAATCCATTTTCTTAACATAACTGAGAGCATGCTGAATGCTTTTGACTATGTCATCAAATACTCTTCAAAAACATTTTTATGCCTGAATAATATTCTATAATATGCTCCACTGTGATTTATATAACTATCTCTCTATTAGAAATTCAGGGAGTTCTTTTTTTTTCCTGCTATGGACAATGCTGCAGTGAAAACTCATGAATAAATGTGGGCCTGCCTCTCTGGTTAATCCCTTGAAAGAGATTCCAAACAGTGGAAAATTGATTGAAGGATATAAATATTTTTATTACTTCTTGATGCATATTGCCAAACTGCTATCCAGGAAGCTGGATAGCAATTCATATATCTGCCTGCTGTATGTAAGAATGATTCTCCAAATCTTCACCATAACTTATTTTAATCTTTTAAAAATCTCTGTTAATGTATAGGTGAATATGCTGTATTTTATTTTTTGGTTACCATTAGAATATTTTTTGCATGCTTATTAGTAATCTATATTTCCCTAAGTTGATGCATTTCCTGTGTGCCTGTTAATGTCTCTCATTCATTTGCTTTTAGATAAATTTATAATGCTATATATTGATTTCTGGGAGCTCTTTATATAGCTAGGTTATTGAACTTTTTATATTTCTTTTAAGTACCTTTTCAGTTTATTGTTTACTTTTTAATTTTTGGTTTGATGTAGTTAAGTTTTAAATTTTATGTATATAATTGTACCAAACATTCCATTTTGAGCTAATTTCTTTTATTGCTCTTTCATTATGTTAGTGCTTTGGTCCCCATCTACTGAGAAGATAAATACCATTTTGTTGTTCAATATTTTGCATTTAATTTTAAATCAATGTGGGATTAGATTTGCTCTAGGGACTAAAAATTCTTTTTCTAAATGACTAACAAAGTTTTCAGCATTATTTCTGTAATAATTAATTACTCCTTCCATTGATTTTTGATGTTTCTTTAATCAATATATCAAAATATTTAATCAAATATCGAATCAAAATTTAATCAAATCAAATTTAATCAAAATAAAAAATTAATCAAAATATTTAATCAAAATATCAAAATCAATAATCAAAATATCAATATTTCTTAAAGAATAAGAGTTTGGTTGTAAGGTATTTCATTGATCTGTATTGGTCTTCTCTGTTATTAGTAACATTTAATTAACTTAGATCTACATGTTATAATATCTGTTGTTCTTTCTTCATTATTCCTTGTTTAACAGAAAAAAGGAAAAGCCTATTTATTTGTTTATTATTCTAATTAAATATGAAAATCATTGTGTTCCGTTCTCTCCAAAATCGGATTATGATTTTACTGGAATGTAAGTTAATTTGGAAACACAAATCTTTTTAAAATACTTAGTTTTCTCCTCTAGGAATATGGTATGTTTCTCCATTTATCCCAATAGTCTACATCTCTCATTTGTTTTGTGATTTTAATTAGTTGGCATATTTGTTTGTTTTAATACAGGGGCAGCCTATTTCTTGCCAGGGTTATTAGGATGTGTTTGGTTTACTCTTTTCAGAGGTGAGCGGGGTCTTCCTTTTTTGCATGTCCTCTTTTCTAGGTGGTTACTTTGCGCATTCTGGAGTTTTCCATTTCGCATGTTCATTTCATACTGTGTATTTGCATTATTTTCCTTCTAAATGTATCTCAACCTACTTTCTTTGTTCTTTTCTCATCCATCCTTCCCCCTTCTAGGAGATAACACTTGCTTGTGCAAAAAAAACATAGTTCTCTTCTTTTTCAATAATTATATCTCTTATTCTGTATGTTTCATATTTTTATCATGTTAAATAATATCTTAGGCTAAATCAAATCTTCTGTCCAACTATCTAGCTGTTAAATGAAATGTTTCCTGAGAGGGTAAGTATTTTCATTATGTGAATGAGGTTGTGTTTTTTTTGTTGTTTTTTTTGTTTTTTGTTTTTTTAGAATAAAATACATGCTTTTATTATACTTAGCAATAATAAATCAGAGATAAAACAACTAGATTTTTTTTTCATAATACAGTTTTTTTTTATAAACATATAAAGTATTTTTATCCCCAGGGGTACATGTATGTGAATTGCCAGGTTTACACACTTCACAGCACTAACCATAGCACATACCCTCCCCAATGTCCATTAACCCACCTCTCTTTCCCAACCCCCCTCCCCCCAGCAACCCTCAGTTTGATTTGTGAGATTAAGAGTCACTTATGGTTTGTCTCCCTCCCAATCCCATCTTGTTTCTTTTTTTCTTTTCCTACCTCCCTAACCCCCCATGTTGCATCTCCACTTCCTCATATCAGGGATATCATATGATAGTTGTCTTTCACTGATTGACTTATTTCACTAAGCATGATACCCTCTAGTTCCATCCACGTCGTTGCAAATGGCAAAATTTCATTTCTTTTGATGGCTGCATAGTATTCCATTGTGTATATATAACACATCTTCTTTATCCATTCATCTGTTGATGGACATCGAGGTTCTTTCCATAGTTTGGCTATCGTAGACATTGCTGCTATAAACATTCGGGTGCACGTGCCCCTTCAGATCACTACGTTTGTATCTTTAGGGTAAATACCCAGTAGTGCAATTGCTGGGTCTTAGGGTAGTTCTATTTTCAACTTTTTGAGGAACCTCCATGCTGTTTTCCAGAGCGGTTGCACCAGGTTGCATTCCCACCAACAATGTAGGAGGGTTCCCCTTTCTCCGCATCCTCGCCAGCATCTGTCATTTCCTGACTTGTTAATTTTAGCCATTCTGACTGGTGTGAGGTGATACCTCATTGTGGTTTTAATTTGTATTTCCCTGATGCCGAGTGATGTGGAGCACTTTTTCATGTGTCTGTTGGCCATCTGGATGTCTTCTTTGCAGAAATGTCTGTTCA
>PISX010011391.1:0-65494 GCA_004024625.1 Mellivora capensis
AAAAAAAAATTAATAAACACTTGTTCCCATCTAGTTTATCATCATATCACCAATCTTACTGAAAGTCTTACGATCTTTGTACCTAACTTTGTCAGGCACATTAATTTCTATAAATCTGGTAGATATGAAATGGTATCGAGTTTTTGATTTGAGTATCTCTAATGAGGTTTAACATCATTTTATATATTTATTCACCAGTCATGTTTGCACTTAAGTAAATCGCTTATTTTTATCTTTGCCCATTGCTTGATTGGGTTGTCCTTTTTGATTCATAGGAGTTTTAAAATATTCTGGATACTAATACTTTATCATTTTATATCTCAAATATCGTTCTGTTGGTTATAATTTTTCTTACCACTCTGATATATCTTAGAAGAAAGGGAGCTCATATTCATTCATCTTTTCATTTATAATTTTTATTTCTATGATTTATTTAAAAAATTATTTTCTTCCCAGAAACACAGAATTATCTTCTGGTATTTTTCTGCCAGAGGGGTTTAATGTTTTGTCTTTAACATTTAAGTTTTTAGCAGAGCCCGGGTGGCTCAGTAGGTTAACAATCTGCCCTCGGTGCAGGCAGGTCATGATCCTGGAGTCCTGGGATAGAGCCCTGTAGGCATCAGACTCCCTGGGCAGTGGGGAGTCTGCTTTTCCTTCTGCCTCTCCCCCCAGCTTGTGCACTCTCTCCCTCTTTCTCACCCACTCTAATAAATAAATCTTTTAAAAAAATTGAGTTTTTCATCATATTAAAATTATATATACAAACCTACATACATTTTATTGTGGTATAATTCACATAAAAGAAAATATACCCATTTAAAGTATGCAGTTTGGGTTTTGACAAAAGTGTACACTCACTTCACCACCACCACAATCAAGATGTAGAACATTTTCATCATCTCACAAAATTTCCTTGCGTCTCTTTGCTGTTAGTACCTCCAGATCAACCACTGATCTGTTCTATAACTAGAAAGTAGTTTTATCTTCTCTAGAATCTCCTATAAATAGAACCATACAGTATGCATAATTTTGCATCTGGCTTCTTTCATGCAGCAAAATGCATCTGAGATTTATCTGTGTTATTGTACGTAGTAGTAGCTGGTTTCTTTTTTCTTTTCTGCTGAGTCCTATTCCTTCTATTATGTGGATAGTCTACAATATGGGTATCTATTTACCTGTTGGTGAACTGTTTCCAGTTTTTTGACCACTGTGCATAAGGCTATAAACATTTGTATTTAAGTCATTTTGTGGACATAGGTTTATCTTGGGAAAATATCTAGAAGAGGTAAATTTATGTTTAACTGTATCAAAACTGCCGAACTGTTTTCAAAGTAGTTGTATATTTTTGTGTTACCACCAACCACATGTGAGAATTTCAGTTACTTCATATTCTCACCAACACTTGGTATTGCCAGTCCTATTAATTTTATGTATTTGAATATGTGCATAGTAACATCTCATTATGGTCTTAGTTTGCATGAAACTGGTTTATGTGAAAGATTCAATTTGATTCCTTTTTTCCATCTGACCAACAACAAATGGTTGGCACCATTTATTGAATAAGGTAAAAAATCTCCTTATTAAGGTAAAAAATTTCCTTATTAAATGCTGTGATAGTTCTGTCATGTTCTGAGATGATATTAAAATATTTTAAAACTGGTGTGGAAATGGGTACTCTGTTCTTTTAGAGCTTTCATTAGAATATTAAAGTTTAGCATGTATATTTAACTTTATGCTTTGTTAATCAGTATCTTAATAAGCTTCCCTTCGAATTTGGAAGGTGATCAGTTATCCAACCCCACTTTACTGTTCTCTCGCCCACTGTCTTGTTTTATTTTAAAAAAATATATTTATTTAGACAAAGAGTACAGGCAGGGGGAAGGAGCAGAGAGAGAAGCAGCTCCCCACTAAGCAGGGAACCCTGACATGGGGCTTGATCCCAGGACCCCAGAATCATGACCTGAGCCAAAGGCAGACACCTAACTGACTGAGCCACCCAGGCACCCCAAAAGTGTTTATAAAACTATTTAGCATTACCTAGTAAAGTTGAGTATGTCCATACCCTGTGACTTAGCAATTCTACTCTCTGGAGTAAAATATTTTAAATTAATACAACCTAAGTAATTTGGCTACACTAAATTTACTTTAAAGCAGTAGTTCTCAATCCTAGCATGCATCAGAATCTCCTAGGGAACTTCTTAAAGCACAGAGAGATCCCTGGGCTCATCCCAGAGTTTCTGATCCAGCAGGTCTGGGATGGAGCCCTAGAATTCACATTTCGAATCAGATTGCAGGTGATGCAGATGTTACTGATCTGAGAACCACACTTTGAAACCACTGCTCTAAAGTAATGTGCTGTCCCAGATTTACACCTTGAACTGGCATACAGAAAAAAAAAAAAAAAAAATCTTCTTTTGCTTGAAAGAGCTCTGGTGATATTTCATGGAGAAGCATTATCTTTGAGAAATAAAAACAAAATTGAAGAAACAGTGACACACATTTACTCCAAAAAGTAGTGTAACTGAAAGGAACTGGCAGCCTCTTTGATTTTAACACACAATAGATACTCCAGGTTAAGTTACCTGCTTTATAGTCTTAGGATCTGAAAATTAATGACACTAATACTGTATCAGCCTTAACAAACTAATCCATCATTTTCTAATTGGGAGTTCTTTCTGTCAACATTTCTAGTTTTTTACTAATCTGTATACTGTGTTTTACAGAATATTTAGTAAATTATGCAAGAGATCTAATTATACCTATTTTTCAGGAGACAAGAGGAGTAAACCATGAACTTAAATAGCAAGAAATGAACATCTGATTTTAATTTACTTGCTTTCAATAACAGGAAAAAGAAGAAAATTCCAATTACAGATTACATTGACAAAATCTAGTACAGACTGACAACTAAACAATTTATTTCAAAACAATTGTTTTGCAATTCCCAAAGATATTTCCCCTGGGATTTTCCACCTCAGCTTTAAAATCATAAAATTATATAAAAATTGTACAAGACATATAATGTGAACCAGATTTGTCATTTTACGTTACGGCATCATCAAGCAATTTAATAGAACCTAATAACCTTCCACGACTAATAAAACAAGATACATAATTATTCAAAGAGGTTTGAGATTTTTTTATGAAGAATTATTTTATCATACATATGAGCTTTTTATGTGTCTAAATATGAGCAAATTCATTCATATAGGTTGCTAGTAACTAGTCAATTAAAAATTAATGTAATAATTATCATCTAAACCTAATTTCCACTAAAAAGATAAATATAATTATACAAGGCTCCATGAACAAACAATAATTGTAATAATTAATAATATAATAACTGAGAAAATTATTATATGTGAATAAATCAATGAGAGATAAACCTGAATAAGTATACGAGAATGGGTAAACAGGTAACAGGAAGGAAGCAAAACCTGATGAGGAAATACAAGGAATTGTTTAGTCAACGACTAAACCTACCAAAGTTGTTACTAAATAAAATCCTGTTGTCAAAACCCAAGGTATGCCCCCAGCTGTATAACCGTGAATAGGTCAATTCACTCCTCAAAGGTGATGTTTTCATATCATAAAATGGGAACAACTGACAAGGCTGCCTCATCCAGATGCAAGGTTGATGAACCCCATCAAGGGGTTCAGTTTAGAGGGGCTTTCTTTTTCTACTTCACACAAAGGCACAATATAGACTAGAAGCAGTCCTATTGATATAGCCTATCCCATCCTGTTGTTTCAAAAATTAAACTATGTATGTCAAATATATATGGAGGTTAAGAACAGTTAAATGTGTCAAATAGTATAGTAACTAGCACATTTAATAAACATTAACTATTACTACAATGTCAGCTTTCATTAAGATCTCAGGATCAGGACTATGAAAATATCATCATGGACAGAAGGATTTTAAGACTACCAGTTAAAAAACTACTCTCCCTGGATCCATTAAAAAGAAACATCTCCACTTTTTTGGAGTGATGTAAAGATTCTGTGTCATGATTATGGTGTTGATTACATGACTGTACTACTGTCAAAATTTAATTTGCACCCTTAAATTTGCTAAATTATAAGTCAATAAAGCTGATTTTTAAAAATAAAATAAAATAAGGGGTGCCTGTGTGGCACAGTCAGTTAAGTGTCTGATTCTTGGTTTCAGCTCAGGTCGTGATCCACTACAAGGTGGTAAGATCAAACCTTGCATGGGGCTTCACACTCAGCATGGAGTCTGTGTGAGATTCTCTCTCCCTCTCCCTCTGTCCTTCCTGCTGTGCTGAGTGTTCAGTGCCTGACAAAAAGCCAGGAGAAGCTAAGGCGATCTGCCTCCCTTGCCATCCTGGCAGATCTTCTTCTTCCTACCTTGACCCTGGTCATGTCAGGACCAAGTTCTATATATTTGGCAGCCATTAGTGACCAGGAGGTAATATACCCCAGAAAGGAATGGGGCAATTGTAGAAAAGATACAGAAAAGACATAATGTCTCTTTAGTGACATCACTGAGCTATCAAAGCCTCCGTGTACTTCTGTTAATGCAATAGGCAATGATGTTAAAATCTGAATATTCTGTAACTTGCAGAACAAAGCATTCCAAACTCAGAAAGAAAAATTATGTAGGGAATATCAGGTGTTGCAATGAACACAGTCTTCAAATACAGAGTAGTGGGTATTTACTGTTGTTTCTTTCTAGTACCTTTCCCTTATTCTGGAAACAACATGCTTTTGCAGACTTGGTCCTCTTCCACTGGACCAGTGCCCTCACCACTGTGTAAATTCACCATTCAAACAAAGTTTTTGTATTGTTTTTACTGTACTGTAAGTTAATAGTTTATCTTGGTCCCTCAAAGATAAATAGCATTTTTTTTTAACATGGAGAAACAAAAGGAACTTCCTTGAGTCATTCCCTCCTAACTAGAGCTGAAGCAGGTCCCCCACCATACAAGTCTAACTAAAGCTGCCTCCCCCTGAACTTTTCAGCATTTCACTACCTATGAACTATGTGTGCAGAGCTGTGTATAAGTGAGGAAGTTGGTCTGAATGCTGATACTGGCATGACAGCTAATGATTAAAGTCTGAGACATAACTTGTTGTAAATAATGTGTAATTTCAAGTTAAGATAAATAATACCACGGACAATTCCTAACGGAAACTTCATATTTACATTTCCACTTACTTCAAATTCTTCCCATCATTCAGGATGTAGCTTGAGCCTCCTTTTCAAGGGAATTGTCTCAAAATATGACAACCCATATGGATTTTCCCTTATCTTAAACTCTACATACATATCTGAGCTATGCATATCAGTATTTTGATCATTTCACAATTAATTTTATTTCCCAATCTCATTTCTGAATATAGCATGAAACACTTGACATATAGTAGATTCTTGGTAAATACTTTGAAACTATCAGTCTCTCATCTACCTAGATAATGGATAGCATGGTAAACACAGAATGTTAAATTTATATTTAGTACTTAAATAAATATAGCAAATACTAAATTAACTCCTCCTTTAAAATCTTTCTTTTTAAATTTTTTTTTAAAATTTATTTATTTGTCAGAGAGAGAGGGAGAGAAAGCAAGTGAGCACAGGCAGACAGAGTGGCAGGCAGAGGGAGAAGCAGGCTCCCGGCCGAGCAAGGAGCCCGATGTAGGACTCGATCCCAGGACGCTGGGATCATGACCCGAGCCGAAGGCAGCCGCTCAACCAACTGAGCCACCCAGGCGTCCCAAAATCTTTCTTTTTAAATTAAAATATCAACTCTTAGAAATAACACAGTTTAAAACTTGTAAAATATTGATCTTCCAAATAAACCAATGGGTTTCTCCAAGGCCTATAACTAACATATTAAAAATAGGCCTTTATGCATTTTAAGTATTCAAAGTTTTTTAATTCTGACTTCTCACATATGCTTTGAGAGACACATGAGACAGAGATTATTAAGCCCTATGACATGAAGATGCTGAAGCTATATGAATAATAACTGGGCTTTCCTAAATCTCAGCTCTCTACCTATCTCTCTAGAGACAGAGCTATAGAAATAGGATTCTCTCATCATCCTAAAAAGGGTCATATTTTCAATAAAACACAAGGGATACAAAACTACTAGGTGCTAATAAGTTGTAATCAACCCAATGAGTTAGACAGCATGTCCGTTAAATACTTCCAGTTCTTTTTTTTTTTCTTTAAAGATTTTATTTATTTATTTGACAGACAGAGATTACAAGTAGGCAATAAAGGCAGGCAGGGAGAGAGAGGAGGAAGCAGGCTCTCCGCGGTGCAGAGAGCCCGATGTGGGGCTCGATCCCAGGACCCTGGGATCATGACCTGAGCCGAAGGCAGAGGCTTTAACCCACTGAGCCACCCAGGTGCCCCAATACTTCCAGTTCTTAAAAACCCATTTTTTCAATGACAAAATATGATTAAAGTAATGTGTGAATAGAAATAGAAAATAGAAAATCAGTTCTATATATTTACAGTAAAAACAATGATACATTCAGAAATAAAGCCACAAATTTCTACACTGGAGGTCCTATTATCAAATAAGCTGTTAAAACTTTAATGTTATAGGACATACATGCCCATCAGCATTACTGAAGAAAACTGAAATGTAGGTGATGTGTTCTAGTACAAATATCTGCGATCCTCCTCATCTGGAATAATTACTGTTCACAAATAAAAGTAACAGCCCCCAAAATGTCTACATTAAATCTTAATTTCTCCTTAAATCCTAAACATTTCATCCACCTCAGAATTTATCCAGATCTAATCTATGTTCTTCCCACTAATCTTAGAAGAACTACCATAATTTTCTAAAAAGAGACTTAAGCTTTTTTTTTTTCCCCTCTCTTCCCACTTGCATCTTCTCCTCCACCTAAAGTTGTTTCTTAATCTACCCGGCATCACTCAAGTCTACTTTTCTTTTGCCTCCCTTCCTCTCTTCACCAACCAAAAGCTTAAAGAACAGTTCCTACCACTTAGTCCCAGCAATGGATGGCAACTACCATGCCCAAATCACTCCCCTGAAGGTTTCTAATGACTACTTCATCACAAAGAATCCTAAATGTATTTCTCAATCCTCCTGCTCTTTGATCCCTATGCAGCCATTCAGTCTTGATAACTCTCTTATCTCATGACACCATTATTTTTCTGTGTGTCTAATTCAATGCAGGTCCTCCTGCAGCTCCTTCACTAAATGTGAGTTCCCACAGAAATACCCTGATGCTCTTCTCTGTTCTCTCCTCTTCTCCAACTATCCTTTTTCCATTTCTTGATATTTTAATACAGTCTCATAGCTTTAAATACCATCACATGCAGAAAACTCTTTGACCCATCTCTCATCTCTCTTTCCAGCCCAGACTCTTCTATCAAATTCTAGTCTCTTTCCTAATCTATTCAAGTTTTAAACATTTCAGTCACTATATACTATAGTAAATAAAACTATACTTCGAGGGTGCCTGGGTGGCTCAGTGGTTTAAGCCTCTGCCTTCAGCTCAGATCATGACCCCAGGGTCCTGGGATCGAGTCCCAAATCAGGCTCTCTGCTCAGCAGGGAGCCTGCTTCCCCCGACCCCTCTATCGGTCTCTCTGCCTGCTTGTGATCTCTCTCTCTCTGTCAAATAAATAAATAAAATCTTTAAAAACAAAACAAACAAAAAAAACTACACTTCAAGAAATATATACAATCATGTTTCTGCTTTCAAAAATCTTTATTAACATAACTACTGGATATCTTATTTTGATAAATACCGAACATGTCAACTTGTTAAGTCTAAAAATGAAACCATCTTCCTATTGCCCAGACCTGTCACCTTTATCTTCTCCCTCCTCCTGGGATCATCACTTTGGTTAAGCACTCTGCTCTTCTTGCTAGTTTAGACTATGTGAAACAATTTCCTCTCCTCTGCTTCCTACTAATACTTAGTTTTGGAATCCACTCCTCTACTCTACTCCCACTAGAGCCTGATTCAGGTCATCACTATTTCAGGGAGGCAGTGCAGGACAGACTATAAAAGTCTAGGTACTGCAATCAAAATGCCCAAATTCCTCACCTTACAGTGGAACAAAGCTGGAAAGCAACAGTAATGAGGAACCCACAAAAAGAGAAGGAGCAATATTCATGGCCAGTCTCTTGAAGCTTAGGACAAAGAGAAAAATGATAGGTGGAGATCATTCTTATCAGAGTAAGGGCTCTGATAGGCACTAGAAAGAGTGTTTGGGTTTGTTTGGTTTTTTTAAGATTTTATTTATTTATCTGACAGAAAGAGAGACAGTGAGAGAGCAAACACAAGCAGGGGCAGTGTGAGAGGGAGAAGCAGGCTTCCCACTGAGCAGGGAGCCCAACGCGGGCTAGATCCCACAACCCTGGAATCGTGACCTGAGCCACAGGCAGATGCCTAAAGACTGAGCCACTCAGGTGCCCCCTAAGAGTGTTTCAGTTATCAGAGTACTCACCAGTGAAAAGGCAGGGAGTAGGAGAGAAAGAGATAGAAGGGAGGGCACCTACTCCAGTGACTGAGGCTCAGAGTGATACTATTTTCATCAACTTTTTTTATTGGTATGCAAATTTTTGCCTTCCACCATAATTTCTCTTCCCAGTACCTAGCCCATACATAACAGGTATTCAAACATTAGTTAAGTGAAAATTAGCAAACAGCAAGCATTTATTAAGCACTATCAAATTTATTAAGCACGAGTTATCAAACACTAGTCAGAAAAAGTCACTTCACATATATTGGAAATTACGTCATGCTACTTAGATTATAAAAACGAGGTTCCAGTGACTAAAATATTTTGCCCAGCATCCCATATTTTGTAAAGGACTGAGTGAGAATTAAAATCCAATTCTATAAATGAAACAAGATGGGATCAGGAGGAGACAAACCTTAAGAGACTCTTAATGTCACAAAACAAACTGAGGGTAGCCAGGGGGAGGAGGGTAGGGAGAGAGTGGTAGGGTTATGGACACTGGGGAGGGTATGTGCTACGGTGAGTACTGTGAAGTGTGTAAACCTGGCGACTCACAGACCTGTATCCCTGGAGCTAATAATACATTATATGTTTATAAAAAAATAAAAATAAAAATTTTAAAAATTTTAAAAATTAAAAAAAAATTCTATTCAACATGAAAGTTGTTTTCTTTCCACTGTATCATACCTAATTCTTTGAAGTATTAAAAAGTATTCTGAACGTCCTCTAAGAGTTCTGACCATGATTTAATGTTTGGATGATATTTCATCATAAAAAATAGAATTCCTCTTGAAATACATAAAAGTGGGGCCCATGGGTGGCTCAGTGGGTTAAAGCCTCTGCCTTTGGCTCAGGTCACGATCCCAGGGTCCTGGGATCGAGCCCCACATCGGGCTCTCTGCTCAGCAGGGAGCCTGCTTCCCCCCCTCTCTCTCTCTGCCTGCCTCTCTACCTGCTTGTGATCTCTGTCAAATAAATAAATAAAATCTTTAAAAAAAAAAATTAAAAAAAAGAAATACATAAAAGTAAAGTTACTATGTGAAAGAAAGAGTTAAATTTAAGTCATTTTTATTCCTTTTATTTGTAGGGGGAAAAAAAACAGAGAAAGGGTTATATGAGTAAGTAAAAAGAAGGTGAAAAGATAGAGCAAGACCGAGAATATCTAAGAATCCTACCTCAACATACTTTACAATTTTGCCTAAGGCCGGCTCTCAATTATCATCTCACATATCCTAGAGATAAGACCTAACTCAAAGAACCAGCAGCCTTCATTAAATATAGATAAATAGGAAATAGAATATGTGAGAAAGGACTAACCCAAGTCCTACTCACCCAAGGCAAAAACTTGGGAGAAAAACAATATGAGATCTTTTTTTCTCTCTGACTTGTTACATAATTCTGGATGCATGCATTTTTGGCTCCAAAAAATTAAGATCAATATGTTGAATCTTACCATTTTAAGTAGTTATGGTGAATTACTTATACAGACTACCCCCTTTGTCTCCAATACTTCATGTAGAAAACAACGCTAAAGCACAGTGGTTCTCTTTGGACTAAAGCCCCACCATGTCTTAACTCTACATTCCAGCAAGCAACTTATTCTCTCTATATCTTAATTTTATTCTCTGTAAAATGTGGATAATTATAGAATTACTATTACTGAATGATTTGCTAAATGTAGTAAAAGAGGGTTTAGCATATGGTAACCATTCAATAAATATTATTTTCATTATCTATCCCCACCCCTGCAAAGGTTAGTCTCCTTTTTTGTTTTGCTTTGTTTTGTTTTAGGGAAGAGGTGACACAGGGAGAGAGAGAATCTTGACCAGATTCAGTGGCAGGTGTGGAGCCCAACATGCGGCTTGATCTCACAACCCTGAGATCATGACCTAAGACAAAAATCAAGAGTTAGACACTTAACCAAATAAGTCACCCAGGTACCCCATGTTAGTCTCTTTTACACACTGCTATATGCCTTCAAGCCTGTAAAATGTCTGTCATAGAGGACATATCAAAAAATTTGTCAGTGAGTGAACTTTAAAAGAAAGAAAAAAGAAAAGTGAAAGTTGAATGAACAAGTCAGTCAAGTAACCCTACTATTGCTCTACCAGATTACTGAGTACTGCTTTAAAGTCCTCTGGGATAACAGTCCTCTGTTTCATAATTAGAAGTGTTTTAGGCAACTTCAGCCCTCCTCCTCATTTATCCTCTTGGTACTTAATACCTCCCATCTGTTCATCAAGTTCATCATATCAGCTGTGATCTCTAGGGAAAGAAAATACCTCTTTCACTTGAGGCTCTGACTTTTATGAGGAGAATGCTGCAGGTACTAAGATAATAATAATTAATGGAGATAAGTCATCATCATTACTTGCATTATGAATCTCTCTATCCCTGACTGGCCAGGTGTTTGATGGGCAGTCACTTCACTGCTCAAAACCCCACTGCCTGGAAACTCCTACAATGAATGCAAATATGTCTCTACCTGCCTCCTGGGGCAATAGGGAAAGCAATTAACAAATGTTCACAAAGTACTTGGAAAGAGTTAATGGCACCATATAAATGTTACAGATTATTGCATCATGAAGCTTAAAATCATAATCAACTCTAAGATGGGTTAATTGGAAAGGTAACAAAAAGTCTCTTGAGCCTCCCTTCAAAAGAATTTCAAAAAGGTATCACCTTCCTGTGGCTGAGAAATCACCTTCTGACCCTTTGTCCCTCACCCACATCCTTTACAGAAGAATGATAAGAAACTACTTGGTTGTGACTGGGCTTGGTCGGGGGGTAATTAATAAAACCAAAACTAAACACAGAATCACTTCCAATTCAGAATTAAGCAAGAGATAAAACTTGAGAGGCCTGGCTTTAACTTGGATTACAATTCTAGGGTACTGCAAACACAATTTTTATTCAAGTCACAAACTGCACTTCACAGAAGGCAGTGTGCACAAAAGTGGAAAGAACACGCAATCTGCCTCTGATTGCTCCTAAACTTATGCCTCCAACCTGGGCCACCCATTCCCAGTATCTTGTTTATTATCTCTATTGGATATCTAATGGGCAAGCATCTCAAACCCAATATATTCAAAACCAAGCTCCTGATCCTCCCCCAAAACCTACACCTTTGACAGACACCATCCTCCTACTCTCTGCAAATACCAACTTTATCATTCCAATTGTTCCAGGAAAAACCTTGGACTCATCCACAACTCTTTACATTATCTTACAACTGTCATTCATCCCAGTAAAACCTGTTGGCTCTAATTTCAAAATATCAAGATTTAGACAACTTCTCACTGCCTTTACAGCTACTGCTTTAGTCCAAACTACCATCTCCTCTTGCCTGAATTACTGAAACATTCTCCTAATTGGTCTAAACTCTACTTCCTCCTTTGCTGTCCTTAGTGTGTTCTTATGAAGTCAAATCACAATATTCCTGTGGTCACAATTCTGAAATAACTCCTCCCTTGATTCTGACTAAAAGCCAAAGAGTCTTTATAATGGATTATAACAATCTACGTAATCTGGATCTCTAATCTTCTCTCAGCATATGACCTATAACTCTTCCTTTCTCTCCCCTTACTCTAGCTATGACAGTTTCCCTACTGCTCCTAGACCATGCTAAGTATGCATGCGCCTCAGGGCCTTTGCACTTGCTTCTCCCAACTACCCAGATACCCACCTTGGCTTGCTACCTCACCTCCTTCCCTCTATATCGAAAGTTACCAACTCAGTGAGATTTTTCCCAAGCCAATTTTTTTAATTTCTAAAATTATAAGCCTCACCTCCCCCTGATGGTCTCTTTATCCCTTCTCTGCAATTCTTCTTAGTTATCTACCACCATCTGGCATTATTTGTTTATGGATTTTCTAATGCCTCTCCCCATCTGAATGTACTCTACATGATGGCAGTGATTTCTGCCTATTTCTTTTCTCTTTTTATCTACTACTGTTTTCCATCCCCTAAAACAGTCTCTGACATATAACAATGCTGAATACCTATCTGTTAATTTTTTCTCCTTTTACTGGTCCTTGACTCCCAGATGTCATATTTACTGCCCTAATAATCTGTGCTAAAGAAACAGTTGGTACTATCAAGTAAAGATCCCAGGAACATGGTGAACTTTCTCTCAAACTCCTAATTATACTATTTCTGGGCATGGAAATACTAAAGGGTAATGCTGGAATTTGATTCTTTCCATAGATATTAATATTGAACACTAGACCTCTAATCATAAAACACAAGGCTGGTTTTTACTCATGCATCAGGCCAGAGGGGAAGCAATCAAACCAAGATGCGCATTTCATACTCTGGCACCGTCCCTTGGATATAAGAGACAGTTTTGTTCAACAACTAAAACAATGTTTTGAATGTGTAAATTCTAAAAGAAAATTAAAACTGGCAGCTACTTGATATTTAGGAGGGGGGAAAAAAAAGAGCTCCTGTTCAGTAATCATTAAGATCTGGAGCTGCAGTAATTCCCTCTAATAAAAAATAATTTATGATTTTCTTGGAGCTGGGAAAATGATGGCACACCCGAGCCTCTGATTTATAAAAAATGCATTTCCAGCTCTTTTTTTAAACTGCATCTTTATTCCAGTTTTACAGTTCTTCAAAGCAAATCATAATAGTAAAGCCCTCTACAAGAAGGTAAAGGCCACAGAAAGAGGAAAGACAGTCCAAACTGCAAAAAAGGAGCAGACTTGCAGAATTATCTTGGAAGGCCCTCTCAAGTGTGACAAAGAGGACTTCCCTGACCACTCAACCTGAAATGTGCCTCCCACCATTTCCCAATCACCCAATTTTAATTGTTGGCAGGGCACTCATCTCTCTCTCCTGCTATGTATTACCCTTCCCCCAGTTTTAGAAGCTCCCAAAGATAAGGACCTGTCTGCTTTACTAAAGTACTCAACAGTGGCAGAAGAGACACCTGCCAAAGATTAAGTGCATAATACAAATTTGCCACATGAATGATTATGTTAAACATCTAAATTTTCTCCCTCGTGCTAGATCCAAGTAGGAGGTATGATTCCAACTCTTGCCAGTTAATGAATTAATCTCAACAGCTAAGATTTGAGAGAAATACATTCTTTTATAAAGCCTAAGTCCTCCCCATAAAATTAGTGCCATATAAAAAAAGGCCCATAACACATATCTCAATATTAAAAAAAAAAAAAGGCCCATAAGAGTAAGCCCATCCCTTCTCCCCTCCCCAATTCCCAATACAATAAATGAAATATACATTTCCGTTAGCTTCTATTCGCTGGTGATATTTAATCTTAATTTGAACCAGTCTTCATAAATTCTGGTACTGTGCACAACATCTTAAATGGCTCTATTCTTTATTCAAAATCATCCTTCTCATTCAGAATTGTAGTAAATAGATCTTCTAAAGGGGAAATAAAACTATTTCAACAACAGGCCTATTTCAGCAGTTTTTCAAAGGCATTTCTTTCATTCCCTTGGCTAGAGTTTTCTTTTTATGCTTGGAAAGTTGTGTTATATATACATGTAGTTTAGTCCAAATGGATGTGGCTTTTTGTTGTTGTTGTTATTGTTGTTGATTTCAGCTTTTCTATTTTCCACTTCAGTATTTTTAGAAAAGCAAAACTTCATATTTCTCTTATCCCTCCATTTGTGAGTCTCCATTATTGAACCATGTTCTCTTTTAAAGAAAGAATACTCAAGATACTCTGTGATTCATAACTTCCCCAATGAAAAAAAATCAAATTTATAGATCAGAATATTTATAGCATATAATAATCTCAAATAACCTTTCATTTTTCTACATAATTTTTAAGGAGTGACCTATATGCATAAGAATCTTCCTTAACTTTATCATCCCATATACCCAAAATATCAATTAGGGGTCCTCCGAATTGTAATCTAGCCAGAAATAATTCCCTGCTATCCCCACACAGCTGGGAGAGATTATTAGAAGGGAGGAAAATACTTCAAGAGCCATGACTTCTGCTCTCCTCCAACCAACAGCTTCAATGTCCCCAATCCCAATCTACAGCCCCATCCCCATGGTGACTTTAAAACTTCAGAGGAAGTTAACATACTCTTAACTCATCCTAAGGAAACAATCAGAGCTGTATAGAAAATGTACATACAGAAGGGTTTATCACAGCATTATTCTATTACAGTAGTAAAAATATACACATAAGTACCCATGATGGAAAGAAAAAAAAAGACTGGAATTAAATAAAACTATTTAACATTGACATATCTCTTAACTGGGGAACTATTGATTACTCTTGCTTTTACTTTATTTGTATTTCTAATTTTTTTTCTTTTTTTTTTTTTAAGATTTTATTTATTTATTTGAGAGAGAGGCAGTGAGAGCATGAGCGAGGAGAAGGTCAGAGGGAGAAGCAGACTCCCCGTGGAGCTGGGAGCCTGATGCGGGACTCGATCCCGGGTCTCCGGGATCATGACCTGAGCCGAAGGCAGTCATCCAACCAACTGAGCCACCCAGGCGTCCCATGTATTTCTAATTTTTTTTCAATCAACATGTACTGCATTAAAAATTCAGAGTTTAGAAATCATTTTTTTAAAAATTCAAGAATAAGGAAACAGACTGCACAAATTACAAATAAAATTGAGATTTGGGGAAGGGAGGAAAATGTTTAAGAAAAATCTTAAAGTCCTCTGACCAAAACTGTAGCTGTTTTTGTATCTGCCTTAAAATGATCAGATTAAAAGGAACAGGGTGTTGGCGTAAGAGATAGTGAGAGATCCCATATCATATGAAAACATACCCCCAAAGGCCAACTACCACAAACTTGTGGGTACAAACAGAAGGAAGAGGAGGAATGCTAGAGAACAAAGCATTTTACAACCTTCACTCGTTTTTTCTTTCCTTTTGTCTTAAAACCCTATGAAACAACCTGAGATTTCTGACTGATTACATTTTAACAGTCAATGTGATAAATGATTACCTTGCAGCCAAATTTTTTGATAGATAGCACCAACTCACAGCTTTTTGGAAGCATTCAAAAAAAGATCTTACCTAAAGCCCTCTTTTCCTCCATTTTTATTTATTCTTTACTAGAAACATGCATCAGTTTTACCATCTAACAAATCAACTGCTTCATTTTTGGTTTTTTTTTTCGATCTTCATCAACCGACATTTCCATCCCATGGGGTTGTAAATATGTTAAGAGATTGTGCATTCTGCTCTCCTCATTTAAATTTACAGAGGAGATTCTTATTTTAAACTACTGTATGTTTTTAATTCAAAGAGAAAATAATTTTATGAGATTTTGACTAGAGATATCTTCCCACCAAAGTATAAACCCTAAAAGTAAATACAGCTATTAAAATTAATTACACCAAATTGCTTGATCAAGGTAAACAGCAAACCCAGGGCCAAGTGCTAAAAACTTGAGAGAGCCAATTATCAAGCCATCTAATAAAAGCCTCCAAAAATCGATAATCCTCCAGCCTTACTTTTATGAGGGCATTAGAAATAACATTTAATTTTTTATATATAAGAAAAGATCTCATGGAAACCAGTCTATGCTAATCTTTTAAACCTATTACTAACATTTTATGCATCATAATCCTCACTAAACCAGAGTGTGTGTGTGTGTGTGTGTGTGTATATATATATATATATATATATATATATATTTAGATTCTCTCAACAATGGCACTTTCTAAAAGGGTCCCTGCCAGGCAGTAACACCATTCATTTACTAACTATTGCCTGGGAACCTAGCCATGCATGACTCTTATAATGCAGATGGAAGTTTCAGTCCTACCTAAGGTCTGTGGAACAAATGGAGTAACCCATTATTGGTTCTTCTCCCCTCATATCTATTTAACATGGATAATAAGAAAAATTTGATCTGCTATGCCTTACTCAAATACCAAATACCACTAAGTTCATATTTTTAGAGTCTGTTTTCTCTTTGAACCCACGTATCATTTATGAGTCCACAGGTGGAAGGAAATTTACACCTAAAGCCATTATCTTGAGAATATTTCTTGATCAGCTTCCTATTGTTTCTTAATTATCTTAGCAGCATATTTACAAGTATAGGACATTTGATACAGGAGTTATTATACAGGATTACATCTGTAGCCTAATAACAGCAAATACTGTATATACTCACACAAAAGAGGATGACTGTTTTATAACAAAGAAGGATATCAATTTGATTTCCTAATGTTAATATTTACCTGCCCAAGTGATAATGTTCATTTAGGGCATACAAACAATTGAATAAATGAAACTTTTTTAAGTTTCTAAGCCTTCAACAATACGATAAAATAAAGTACAGCCTACCTATCCACCAGGGTATCAAATATGACATATAGGTAATATATTACCTATATATATACACAAATTGTCCAGGACATATTACCAATGAAAAAATAAATAACAGGTCATTATGGTATGTGATCCAATCTTATGTTTTTACACATGTGTTAAAATGAATCACAGAAGACTATACACTAAATCTTATCAGTGGTTATTTCTGGGAGGTGAGACTGTAGATGAGATGTTTACTTCCTTTTACTTCTCAGTATTTTCTATAATGATAAATATAATTCTATATGCTAAAAGCCTTGGAAAAGTGCTTTAAAGAGAGGAGGTGGATGGGACCAAGAGACAATCAGTTTGCCCTTCAGTCTAATATCAGACATGTGAATGCTACTTCATATAAATGACAACTTCACAGATTTTGGTTATGAGTCCAGAATTGAACAATCAGTTTGCAACCACCAGGATACACACAGTTAAACCTCAGAATGCCAGAGTGTCTTTGCCATTCTTTGTCCTGTGCCGCAGACTAGTTCAATTTCCTTACCCACATGTCCTCCATTAATTGCCTTTTCAATGGATTACTAATAAGTTTTTGATGTTAAGCAAACATCAATGCTCCTATTAAAGTGAGACCAAACACTGTGACTATTTGTTTAATAACACAGTCTGAATGAAGGACGAAGTTCAATTAGCACTGGAGCTGATACAGGCTTCATTAGGAAGGAGAGGCAATTAAAAAGTGGAAGGCTGCAGGAGGCACTGATGTGCACATCATGCAGCAAGCAGAAAAGGACAAGCGGCACAGAGTTCCTTTGAAAAAACTATAACCTGAAGACTTCAGACAGAAAGAAGGATCATTAGCTCAAAATTAAGCACCTTAATAGGGTGATCCTTATCCCACTAGCTCCAGAAGAAATATGAGGCCAAATCACGTAATCTAAATAAACTGCAGGGTGTCAGGACAATTGGAAAGAACGGGAATTATCTAGCAGGTAGAACTTGATTTAGCACAGAGCCTGGTTCAGGGACACTGTCCAATAGATGCTACTGAGCACTATTTGGGGAGTCAGAAGACCCACCTGTACCATTAACTAGCTGTGTGACCTTGAGTAAATCACCTAATCTCTACAGACTTCTGTTTTCCTTTGTAAAATTAGGGGATTAAACAAATGAGCTCTTCTAATTCAAAAATTCCATAATTTTACAATTCCAATTAGTCACATTATCCTTGTTATCCTAGTGACATAGGAGACAATGCAAATCACAAATTATTTGACAATTAACAGTATTCATACTATTTTCGTAAAAGGAAAATAGTAAAGAAATGCAAAAGTACTTTAATTTTTAAAGATACATGTGGACATGGATTTTATTTTACTATTAAAATCCTAGGATATCTCTCTGATTATCCCAATTTCAATGTAATAGAAATTTTGAAGCCATACAATAAATTGATCTTTTTTGCAACTTTCCTTTGTGGTATTGAGTATTTACAACTTAGTGCCAGACATTTGGGGAAAAATAAATGTGGCTGAAGGATGAAGAGGAAATTCTTTCATCTATTAAATTGTTTAATGACAACTCAGTCATACCCAAGGTCACTCCTGAAATCACAGCCTTGTGAAGAGCCCATGGGGATCAGACCAGCTGCCTAGTGCCTGCTTTTCCTCCAGAGCTCCCAGGAGGGAGAGAAAGCAGGCCAGCCTTCCACAGTAGAGATAGCAGAACAGACCCACAGAACCACTTTGAAGAGAGGCATGAGAATACTAAAACAAATAGGCATGGGTGTGGAGAGGGGAGTCTAATAACAAAGGATTTTTTAAAAAGAACAAATGTGCTCAGGGCAAAAGTAAGCAATCTCAGTTCTAGAAACTTATTCTATACAAGCACTTATTCAAGTGGATAAAGATATGTTCATATAACACTCATTTGACAAATATGGTAAGAAAACATTTGAACAGACACCTAAAGGAGAAATGCAGGTGTGAGTTAGACAAATACAGGGGGAGGGGTGGAAAGGCCTGAAGGTTTCTTGGTAGTGAAAACAAATGCAAAAAACCCTAAGGAGAAATTGTACTTATTACACTCAAGAGATAGCAAATATTTTAATGTGGCTCATGTGTAGTGAATAAGGAGAGTAGTAAATGTCAATGTCAGAAAAGTAGGGTCGTGGGGCAGCGAGTGGTCTTAAAGAACATGGCAAATACTCTAGATTATAGTGAGTTAGAAGGGGAGTCACTGAAGAACTTTGAACAGGGTAATTTTTACCTCGTTTTAAAACATTACTCTTACAAGTAGAGAGACTGCTAGAAGATGATGATGTTAATCCAGATAAAAGGCAATGATGGTTTGGACTGAATAGTGGTGGTTGAGAGGTGCAGTGAAATGACTACTATCTGCATATACTTAAAAAATAAAATCAATATGATTTGCTGATGAATTGGACATGGGGTATTATAAAAAGACAGGTATCTAGGACAAGACCTAGGTTTGGTGCCTCAACTGAAAAATGAAAAATGAGATGGGAAAGACTAGGATACTCGATTCCATATAGTTTCCTATTTTCCCACAATTACAAATAATTTAAATATCAATGATTTAAAATTATCAAGTAAATTATGGTATATTCATACTACATAGCCAGTAAAATAAAGATAGACACATATAGGCTAGTATGAAAAGACATTCATAACACATAGTTAGGTTAGTCACAAGTTACAAAATGAGTTTTTTACTGTGATGTCACTATATATACATATGTTATCTGAAATAATATACAACAAACTTTAATGGTAGCTGTCTCTATGGAAACTGGTAGATGAGGGGAGACTATCATTATCAATTTTATCAATCTTACCATTGTTTGAGGTTCTAACAACTTAATATATTTTTGTTGTCATTAATGACTAGCAGATATTACTTTTTTATAATTAAAAAAAATTATTTTCTTTAGGTAAGCATAAAGAAGAGCACTTAGCCAGTGCAGGGCTATATCAAAGTCATTATAACAGATTCTGAAGTCACACTCAGAGTTCAAATTCTGACTCTGCAGCTTATTAGCTATGTGACTTAGAGAAAACTGCTCAACCTCTCTGTGCCTCATTTGTTCATCTTTAAAAAGGAGTTACACTAATACCTATCTGAGAAACCAGTTGTGAGGATTAAATGGGATAATGATTGTATTTTTTTTGTATTGTTTTTTAAAAAGTACTTGGCACATGTTAAACAGAATTATGAATTCAATAAGACTCTACCCTGAGATAAATCATCATGAATTTACTGAGGGGTTTTGTTTTTCTTTTTTTTTTTTTCAACACTATGAAGGGGTATGTGTGTGTATCTTTATGTTTGTACTTAACATTGGTGGGTTAAGATGGGAAGAAAATGAACACTAAGAGTTTTAATTTCAGTCACAGTCTGTGTTTTGAGGAAGACATCATTGTAGACTCTAGTGCCCAAGGAAGAAGATGTGATTTAATAACTTAAAAGGTCAAGAGAATGGGTAATGGTAAATTAAAAGGAAAAAAAAAAAGTCCTTGTAGAGACAAAAAAAAAAACCAAACCTGAAAGAACTATTTCAAATTATCAAGTTGATTACTTTAAGAAGATCTGGTCTTGGTGCGCCTGGGTGGCTCAGTGGGTAAAAGCCTCTGCCTTCAGCTTAGGTCATGATCCCAGGGTCCTGGGATCAAGCCCCGCATCGGGCTCTCTGCTCAGCAGGGAAATTTGCTTCCCTTCCTCTCTCTGCCTGCCTCTCTGCCTATCTCTGTCCATCAAATAAATAAATAAATAAATAAAATCTTAAAAATAAATAAGTAAGAAGATCTGGTCTTTTAAAAAAATACATTGTTAGTGACATTATTATGACTTATTTCTTAAAACTTATTACCATATCTATCAAAACAGATGGTGACACTGCATAGAATTTTCCCCATTTTCTCAGTAAAAAGATTCATAAAATGTTTTTAGCCAATATGAGTATATAAAGTTTTACATTAAGACAGAAGACTTAAATATTTTCCAAATTTTATATACTCAGGCTTAAAATCAAATCTTATATGAAATATATTAATTCAGAATTACTCCAATTTACTACCTTGATGTTACTTGAAATAATTTTATTCAAGTTCTTCAATGCATCTTTGTCATCACATCTTTATTAACTATGAATTCACTCTGAACTGCCTTAACAGTCTTCCAGAGCTCATCATGTTCACTTCTGCCTAAACTGTCTGAATTTGTATATATGCAATAAGTAACAATACTCTATGCCTGCATTATTCATCAGCATTACACTAGGGCACTTATACTTCTCATCCTCCTGTAGAAATATATTCCTAATGTCCACAAACCCAAATATAGAATTTTCCTTCCTTCAAAACTCTTCAAAAGTTTTGTTTACAGTGATATACAGTAAAGTTCTGAGGCCAAACCTCTGGGAACAATTCCTATGGCTGTGTTAAATTTTTCTGCTTCTTTTTTAAAGCTATCATGGCAGATGATCTTTCTAAGTAACTAGCATTCACTGAGGTCATCAGGACTTTGGTGTTTTCCACAAACTTTGACACCACTTCAGAATGCACTCCTTATGAGAGGCTTCATAAGAACTTTTTATTAAACGCCATTCAACCTTCTAGAGAATAATATTTTGGGGAAAAGAAAGCCTTTCTTGTGTATAAACATCAATCAGACAGTATGCAGTGTCTTTTTTATAAAATCCTCAGAATAACCCTGTAGGGTAGATAACATTTTTGTTGCCATTTTCCAGGTAAGAAAATTGAGGCAATTATGTAACTCCCCCAAGGCAGTTACATAATTTGCCCAAGCTCACAGGGCTAAAAAGTGATGGGTATTTGAAACTCCAAAATCCCGAGCTCTCAGCCACTACTTTGTGTGGCACTCCCAGTCAAGATTATCGGCATCACAAACATTTTGAAGAAAGGCTAAGAAACCTGAAAGGGAAAGAGCCAGAGAAAAGCATGAATCTTTTAATTATAAAAGACCAAGAATTCAACAGGAGAGGAAAATCTGGTCAAAGCTATGATTTTTAAAAATTAACTTAAAAATTAATCCTTCATGGACCATAGAGAGAACAATTTTTCAAAGATAAAGACCCACAACTATTTCAAGATTTTTTTCCAGAGGACATTACAGAACCACAAGGGATTAAACTTGAGTGAAATTTTCCTAAAAGTGCAATTTGTTAGAGCCTGGAAACTTTATGTAAGTATGGGAATTTATTCTTTCTGGTTTCTTTTAAAAAGATAAAGGGCAGGGCTAGGGAAGTGTGGTTTTTTTCCTATGACTAGAGTTGCTCCATAACAACAGTCTTTGACATTAGTAGGCAGAAAACTTCATATTGGACAGTCAGCTGTGTAAGAAGAAAAGAGGAAGCTGAGTTAAGCAGGCAAGTCAAGAAAATATGATTCAACTCCTTTGTAAGTTTATTCATCGGTATTTTGTGGAATGCACTTGACTATTCAATAAAGGCACTTTGAGTATTTATTACTTGACTAGCACTTTAAGTTTATAAAAAAATGGTCTCTGGCCTCAGTCTATTAAAATTTAAGAGTACATAATTATGGTTGCATGAAAGATTATGTTTTTATTTTCCCTTTTGGACTATATTTTCCAGCTATATCAACATAGGCAAATTAATCTCTCTATACCTCCATTTCCTCATCTATAAAGCATGAATAATAATAATAGTATCCATCTCATAAAGTTCATATGAAAAAATAGATGAAATAATGATACATAGTAAATGTTTTCAATAAATATTAGCTATTATTTCATTTTTATTGTTATTTTAAATGCTTACTATTTTTGATGGGATCTCTACAATCCAACTGTGGTTGAGGAACAATATAATACTTATCCAATTCTGAATAGGTCTTATTTAGATAATTTATTGCTATCACAAAGCAACTGTAATTAAGTACCCATAAATGTCAAACAGAACCATGAACTGAGAGGAGAGATCACTTTTGCCTAGACTGGTCAGAAATAACTTGAAAGACAATTCAAGTTTCTATAAATGAAGAGAAAGCAGGAGAGCGCACAAACAACCAATGTCAGAAGCCAGGAAAACACTGAAGTTCAAATCATGGAAACTGGAATAGAAGCAACCAAATGTTAATAAGGAAACAACAAAGAGCACAGAGGCCATTTGTTCATCCAAATCTAAGATCACCAAAGCCTTTCCCTTCTAAGTTTTTCCATCCTGATATTGGAACATTCACTTCTTAGTTGAAGAGAAAAGCTATCCTCTCTTCTCCAATGGCTCATGCTCTGGGAATTTCCTCTTCATTCTTTCACTAGCTGCAAGTCTTCTAAGAACCAGTAAGCTTACCCATATCACTAAGTGTAGGAGCAACAGGTAATCACATCCAGCCAGAAACAATGTAAAGAAGTTTCTCTGTACCAGGTGCTACAGTAGAAAGATCATAGGCTGAAAAATCAGTCCTGGCTTTGCTTATGTTACTTAAATTGCAGTCCTTGGTCCTTCCATCTGCAAAATGGGGTGATAACAACATGGTTGTTAAAAATACTAATTTGATAAAGTTGGTAAGGTGTTTAGTAGAGCTTGCATACAATTAGAAGTCAAATAAGAAAAAAAAAGAAGTCAAATAAGAGATGGGATGGTTACAAAAATAAAAGACAAAGAGCAAAAGAATAAGTGAATGTAAGGCAGAATTTCATTACAGATTTTTTTTTTTCCTGGCAACCCCTGGTTTGAAGAAAGTCAAAAACAAATGGATCACTAGGAAACTAAAGGAGACAAAAAGTGTTTTAAAATTGATATATCCTGGCCTCTGGTCTATCTAAACATTTTTGGCAGTGGATGCCTACATTATATATCACAGCTTGAAATACAGAATCTGTTAACACCTATACTAATTTAATTGCCCTTATATTTAGTGAGAGGCTCCTATTCTCCTTATACCTAATGATATGAAAAGTGCTTGTATAACCCTTAAATTTTTTCCTGTATACAAATGTTCATAGCACCTTTATTTGTAAAAGCAAAAACTAGAAACAACCTAAATATCCATGAACAGGTTGTACATCCATACAGTGGAATACTACTCACCAATAAAAAGAACAATAATACTAACAACACAGACAAATCTCTATAACGTAATGCTAAGTGAAAAAAGTCGAACAAAAGACTACATACAGTAGGTGTCCACTTAGTGCTCTCATTCTAAATAAAATTACAGCGATAAAAATCTGATCAGTGGTTACTTGGGGTTCAGGGCCAGGGTCAACTGCAGAGTCCTAAGAAAGCTAAGGGTGATGAAATGTTCCTGTATCTTGATTGTGGTCGTAGTTACACCACAGTATACAGTTACCAAAATTCAAACTCTACACAAAATTCAAACTCTACACCCACAAAATGGGTGAATTGCATTATATGAAAAATTTTTTTAAAGATTTATTTATTCATTCAACAGAGAGAGAAAGCACGAACAGGGGGAGCGGCAGGCAGAGGGAGAGAGAAGCAGACTCCCTGCTGAGCAGGGAGCCCAAGGCGGGGCTCAGCGGGGCTCATTCCCGGGCATCATGACCTGAGCCAAGACAGTCACTTAACCGACTGAGCCACCCAGGCGCCCCTAAATTATATGAAATTATAACTCGACAGTCAGGGAACAAAAAAAATCTATGAGGTAAACTGCCGCTTCCTAACAAGTAAAAAGAACCTTTTCATATACAGTTTTAATAAGCAATGATGCAATTCCAGCGAAACAAAAACAAAACAAGGCCCTGATATTTTTTTCAGTCATTCCAAAGTTTACACTCTATTCCAAAAAAAAAAAAAAAAAAAAAACTTGCATACCGCAAATGTGAGAAAAACACCCAATTCACCTTTGTCTGACTTCAAGGGCTCTGAGAGTTTCCAGCATTTGTATAAGCTCTGCTGCTTTCCATACATTGGTTTCTTCTTCTCCTAGTACCATTAACTTTGCTGCATACGTGAACTCAAGGAAACAACGAAAGGCCATTTTACTAACACCTTCTAACTCTGCCATAGTTTCCTGAGTAAACTCCTGAAAGAATTTTAGAACTTACTGCAAGCAGCCCAAACAGCCTGATGGGCCTCAAAATGGTTGACAATCACAATGCTACAGTAAACGGGTCCTGCTCCCCCTGCTGACGCAGAAAACCCAGGATCATGTTACGACCTCCAGAGAACTCCGGAAGAGACTCCATCGTCTCTTCGACCTCCACAGCTGCGCAGACGCAGCGGACGCACTGCGTCACTGCGCCAAGGCCACGTGAGGCGGCCGCTTACTCGGTGAGGACAAGGGAGCGGACAGGCCACGCCCACATGCCCGCCCCTTCCTGGAGGGCTGGGCGGAGCTGACTCAGGGGGCTTGGTGCTTCAGAGAGCAAAGCCCAATGCTCGGAGGAGAAAATTGGGCCGCGGAGGGGTGGTGCGCGCGCAGAGCCTGGCTGTGCTGGGAGCGGGGAATCTAAATTCCCACCCTTACCTTCCTCCTACTCCCACCTGACTCTAGGTGTGAGTGCTTCTCATCGGGACCTCAGAGTTGACCCTTAATTTTCATATAAAGAGGTCTAATCTTTGTCTCAGAAAGTAAAGTTTTCCTCACATTTATATTGTATCAGCCAACATATCAAATAAAACTGTCCTTATTCATTCACTATTTCGCATTGACCCATTCATATTTGTTTATACACCCAATATTTTTGAGCAAGTTCTGAGCCAGAATCTGGGCCAGTTGCTAGGACTGCAACAAGGACCACTGGAGACGCAGGTCCTGCCCCTCCTGGCCTTACAGTCTAGTGTAATGACACATGGTGCTCTGTCTTCAGGGAGGGCAGCGAAGGGACCATCACTGAACACCTACCATGCACCAGACTGCAGGAGGCACTTAACCTGCATCCTCATTTAACCCCACAACAACCAGATGAGATAGGATTCTCACCATTGCCCAAAGATATGAACAAGGACCGGGAAGCCAGAGGTTAAGCAATTTTTTTCAACGTATGCGTAGGGTGAGCCCTAGGCAAAAAAAATAAAGGTGGCTGTGATATAGCTGATCCATGGTACTGCCTTGCCCTCACCTCCCCACAAAGAGCCTCAAACTGGCCTTTTTCTATTTTCCTTAAATGCCATTGTATGAAGGATTATCCACTCAGCCAGATTAGTGCTCATTAAAAATTTAAGCCAGCGAGCAACATTTCCCTCAAGTCCAGTGACTCTCAAAGTACTGCAACACTAAAACTGTTTGAGTGGCTGATTAAAACACAGCTCACTGGGCTCCACCCCAGCATTTGATTTAGTAGGTCTGGGGTAAGGCCCAAGAATTGACATTTCTACCAGATTCCTCCAGGGATGCTGATACTGCTGCTTAGGGACATTTTGAGAATCACTACTCTAAACTAAAAGAACAAGTGGAGTCTAGCCCATATAATCTAAAGAGTTCAAGGTTAACAACAAGAATAATTGACAAAACTTATCTTGTTACCTACTTAAAACATGGAGACAGGAGCATCCAAGCACATGAGAGAAGTTTTCTCACTTAAACCATTTTACAGGTGAAGCAAATGAGGTTCAAAAAAGTTAGGTGGGGGTGCCTGGGTGGCTGGTTCAGTCAGTTAAGCATCTGCCTTTGGTTCAGGTCATGATCCCAGGGTCCTGGGATCAAGGCCTCATCAGGATCCCTGCTCAACCCGGAGTCTGCTTCTCCCTCTCCCTTTGCCTCTCCCCCTGCTCATGCTCTCTCTCTTTCTCCCTCAAATCAGTACATTTTTAAAAAATCTTTTAAAAAAAGAGTTATATGGATTCCAAGGTAAACTATGGACTTTCAGTGATAATTAAATGTCGGTGCAGGTTCATCCATTGTAATAAATGTACTACTTTGGTGGTAGATGTTGGTAATGGGAGAGACTGTGCATGTGTCCAGCAAGTGGTATGTAAGAAATCTCTGAACCTTCCTCTCAATTTTGCTGTGAACCTAAAACTGCTCTAAGAACAACAACAACAAAAAGTTACGTGGTCCTTGATTATGCAAAAAGTGACAAGGCTGAGGCCTGAAGGCTACAAGATATATAGACCAAAGAATGTGCTTACTCCCATGCCAGAGTTTTGCGCATGAAGAGCAGTAAATACATTACAGTTATCAACTATGGCTCCCCTTAGTGCCCAGAATGGCGATAACTTAGGATGGCCTAGACCTCATGAACAGCTTCTTCCAGACAAAATTCAACTGAATCACCTGAGTTTCTCTTACACCCTGCCTCACACCTACCATCTGCAATATGTGGATTTGATCTGGAGTAGGACCCAGAAATATGCATTTCTCCTATTATACTGAATTTTGAGAAAAATTAGACAGCTGTGAATGCCTCCAGGAAATATTAACTATGCCCGAAACAACCCTTCCATTGTCACTTCTTAAAACATTCTGACTAGGCATTAAATACTGGGGTCAACAACAAACCCCAGCAGGCAGCAACTTGCTTTCCATCGCTCAATTTCCCACATGGTCAATAAGCTCTGCAAATCAGACTCGTACTGGGTCAGTAGATCTTTAATCTCCTAGATGATCTGAACTAGAAAGATGGCCCAGCAGCAAGCCAATACTGAATTAATTTCCCTTAAACTCTATATTCCATATCTGGTCACCCCTAAATTTCAGTTAATATGACCTAGTTTCTTCAGAGTATCAGCTCTCCCAAAATTATTCTATTACTCAAGGAACTTGAACTTGATTAAGCTTTAAGTATGTGTGTGAATTAGAACAAGAAAAAAAAGGGAGGTTAATTAGTATGTGTTAGGGATTAAGATACCGTTTTCCTACCCAACTCATGTCCTCATTAACCAGATGCCTACCCTATGCATGTGCTCTGTACTAGACCCTAAAGCCCCAAAGGAGCACGAAATCATGGTGTCTACCCTTGTAGAGCCTACAGTCTAGTGAATAAGAGTCTGCTAGTCAGCAAAAGCAGAAGGGGAACAATCCCTGCCTCAATTGCACACATATGGATACCCAAAATTAAACCAACCTGGGGGAAAAAGTGACAAATTACAGTAATAAAACAGATGGATTTAGCAGCTTCCCTTTAGAATGAAGGCACTGTATACTCTTCCTCAGCAACCTCAGCATTTATCCTGAATAAATGGTCCACGTTTTCCATTCTGAATAGGAGTCAGGACATCCCTGATTGAATCACACCCCATAGTGGCCAAAAAATCTCTCCCCAGCAAAACCCAGGGTCCTTCAGTTACTTATCCGCTCCTTTCGGTTATGCTATTTCCCTTGATACTTTCATAATGACAGTTACTCTTCAGAGATTTATTCCTTAAGCCATGAATTCTCAGACTTTGGTGTTAGAGGCCTCTTAAAAGTACATATTCCTGGGCCTTTCCCTCAAGATTCTGAATCAGTTGTCTAGAATAATATTCAGAAAACTTCATTTTTAACAAACACCTTAAATGCTTGACTATTCCGATGCCAGACCCAGAGCTTTATAAGTGGTGCTTCAGCTCAGGTCATGATCCTGGAGTGCCGGGATCAAGTCCCACATCAGGATCCCTGCTCAGCAGGGTATTTGCTTCCCTCTGACTCTCTCTCCTCTCAAGCTGTCCCTCTCTCTCATTCTGTCAAATAAATAAATAAAATCTTTATTTAAAAAAAAAGATGTTTATAAGTGGTGTTTCATTTATTGCTCAAAATAGCCCTACTTACAGGTGAGGACATGAAATGCAAGAAAGTTAAATAATTTGCCCAAATTTACACAACAAGGAAGTGGCAGAATTGAGATCCTAACAGAGCTCCCAGGCCCCGAGACCCAAGGACAGCCCAAAGTTGGTAAGCCAAATGCCAGAGGCAATTAAATTAAAAACCAATAAGGTTTAAGGGGAAGTGAAAAGAAGTTTTAGGTTCAGAGAAGGGAAAAATAAGCAATGAAATCAAAAAGGGCTCAGAAACAGATTTTGCCCACCACTCAATTTTGCCTAGTGCCAGGTCCACTCATGCTAAGGCCACAATAGTACCCTGATATAAACAAGGCAAAGCACCTTCTATAAATGTGCCAGGAAAAAAAAAAAAAAAAAAAAAAACTTGAGATTTTACATGCAATTAATTGCAAAGACATTTATTTCTTAATGGCAGCCTTCTCTTGACTTTCCAAATTAATGAGTCAGAAAAGCACTGCTCTCAATAGCATCTTTAGAAGTGGGCAAGCCCCCCTCCTGGGCTCCCATTAAAACAGAACACAGGACCTTCAGCTAAATGCTGCAATGTCCTCCAATTCAGAAAGTCATCTCAAAGCTGTAAATGCCTTCGCACAGATTCTTCCTTGAATTCTTTTTGGTCCCAGAAGAAAAAAGAGGTGGGGAAATGGATGAAGATGCATAACTTGGATAACATGTCATTTGTGTAACATTTTGGACAACACTAGAGGTAGTTAACTTATGTTGAAAGATGGTTCTTTCTATAAAGGAAAATGTCCTTTTTATTGATAAATAAAAAGTTATGCACATAAAAAGGGTGGAGATGGGGGGAGGGGAACACCTGACCTGTCACTATGTCAGGAAGCATACTTAACAGCATTTTCAAATCCTTTCTATTTTCACTATAGGGATATGTGTGTGTGTGTGTGTGTGTGTGTGTGTAACATGTATCAGGAGGAACTAATATTGAACACACTTTCTTTTTAAAATGTCCAGTCTATGAATAGATCAGGTCTGATGGGTGCCAGCTTATTCCCAAATTAAACTCCAAGTTAAAGGCCTGGGTGGCTACCTAGTGGTTTGCATTCTGCAGAGCCTTGCCTTTTTAATGAACCAACAAGGGCCCACCTGTGTTTGCTACATGTCCCTTGGATAATTAATGCTGGTAATAACACCTAAGTGTTAGCACACAAAGCACCTGGAATGCGCCTCGCTGTACACATTCTAATCACATCAGCCATCGAACTCTCCAAATGACCTTCTTCAAAACAATGACTGTCTTTGAAACCACAGCAGCCAACCTAGGAGAAAGCAGTTTCCCAGGATTTGGCTGTGGCTGAGCAGTTCTTAAAGCTAGAGTGGCACCAAGTGGTCAGAAAGGGAATTGGGCTGCCAGTTTGTATTCACGTCCTCTGGCCAGGCTGCATGCATGCCAGCCAGTCCAACACTGTTTCCAGGCAGCCAGAGGTTGCAGTCCATCTTCTCAGAGAGGTGAACGAGGCTGGGGAGGAAAATGGAGCCCCACATACCCCTGACACTTCAAAGGTGATTCTGAAATTCACATAAGCCTTGAATTATCCTAATTTTAAGAAGGCTTATGTTTTCATGAACACACAGGCCGGGGGTGGGGTTGAGGATAGGGAACAGCAATGAGGGCCTATTCCTTATCATTGTTTATAATATTTACATAGCATTATATTTTTAGTGAAGTCTGTTTGTGTCATTGTGCCCCACAAAGAAGGTGAGAAATACTGTCTCGTATTACAGATTTAAAAGGAAGGTGACATAACAAGAACAATGGGACGATAATTACTCAGAGAACACATAAGTGTTCCATGACTTTATAGTGGCTTATTTAACTGCTAAGATAGTATCTCCTCCTGTAATTAGCTTCTTATGGCCAAAACCATTTTTTTTCCTTTCTCATACACAGTCTTCCCCTAAACCTTTATTATTATTTATTACTACATAATCTGATTTTCTCTTCTTTTCTTATATTTGTCTTACATTTTTTAACTTTTTTTCCCCTAATGGCTTAAACTCAGATAACTTGGGTGGCTTCAAAGACCAGTATCAGAAAGGGTTTCTCCCTCCTGTGGCTTCATATAATTATAGACATATCATTTTCCCATAATGCTACAGCATCATTAATCACTTGTAATACAGAGAGAGTCAGACAAGCTTTTCTGTGAACAGAGAGCTCAGGGTCCCATTTCAATTTGTGATTATATCAATAATCTTGAAACTGTTTTATGTGAACTAACCCATTATTTCTGGAGAAACTGGAAGGAAACTTGAAATCATATAGGCATACCCTTGCAGAAACACAGAGTATATGTGTATATGATCTAAAATTCCAAATGACATTTGTCAGCTGTTTTGTCCTGCATTTCTCATGGCAAAAAGATAATTTTGTCTTTTCTGTCAGTACATTCATATAAAGAATTGTGAGACCCTTTATCGTTAAAAGCACAAATTATCTATGGATCTCTACCACACATAGCAGAGGCTAGTGTGAATTTAAACTGCTTATAGATCAGAACAAAAACAACAACAAATTAATCCCGATGTACTTTTCTAAAATACTCTAGTGTAATTTTCATGCTGCAGTGCCTACACCCTGAGACCACAAGCAAATCTTGTAGCAATTTCACAGATAATCTTACGGCAGATTGGAAAGATTAGAGGAAGCAAAATTTCTAAAGAAATTATTTCACAGGGGAAAAAAAGAGCTTAACACAAATATTGTCACTTGTATTGCTCATTTCTCATAAATACATCTTTGAACAGGAAATCTCCAAGTATAGAATAAATATATCACACATCATCTCCAATCAGAACAATATTTTATTTGGGATAATAAATGGGGAATTATATATACTGCTATGGTCAAACAATAGAACCACAACACTGCAGGAGGGAATGTTGAGATATAATTTGTCTTTAAAGAAAATATATTCATTTGTCAAAAAAAAATGTTTACTGAGCACCTGCTATGTGCCAGGTACAATCCTCAGGACAGGAAACAATGCTCCTGCCCTCATGGACATTACATTCTAGTAGGGGAACTGTGAAAGTCGTTCTCTGTAAAAACAAACAAACAATATAATGTCAGGTAGGGATAAATGAAAAAGTATAAAACAAAGTATACCATTTGAGAACTACATCAGGAAAGCTGCCACTGTAGAGTGGTTGAGGAAGGCCTCTCTAGGTATATGAATTTGAGGGCAATGAAGATCTACAAACAGATGTGCACTTTAGGATTTAACCTTAATAGCAGTCAATAGGAATTACCAAAGGGAGAAAAGAGTGGAGACACCCAGTACCTGGGGCATGCCTTTAATTCTTTGGGGACTGAGGTAAAGAATAGCCAGCCATCAGGCATATTAAATGCATATTCCTAAACTTCTTAGAATCTAAGAGTTTATCCAATGTCTTCTACTTTGGCAAGGGAAAAGAACCAGGGTCACACTATAAACAAATCATCCTTGACATTTCACAGTGGTTGGAATTAATTGCCATGGGATAATAGCATCAAGAGTTAAGCTTATAACAAATGTTACTTTCAAATCAGTTATGCAAATGCAGCTTTAAGAAGCCTAATATATGTAGATTTATGACTAGTTCCTTAAAGGTAATGATCTAAAAATTTTTTAAACGCCACTAAATTCTAAAAGGAATTTATAATATAAAATAAAAATAAAAGAAAAACGAACAATGGACCTCTCAAGTTTTTAATAAACAAAGAAATGTAGCCTCTTCTACTAGAAATAATAATATAAACCCACTGATTTCTTTTCTCACATTGCACATTTTACTGAGCTTTCGCATATATCAGAAGGCAAAGGCAGCCAGCAATCTGGAGCTCTGGCACATAGTAGATTTCATCTCATTTTGGATATATAGGGCCTCATGCTGTGGAATTAACAACTTTTAGATTGTTATAGTGTAACCATTGAGCTGTTGCATTTGAATATGATGTATATTTTTTAATTTAAATAAAATACATTTAATATTGATTTTTTTCATCCATATTCAGTATGCTATCCACACTACAAAATATAAAAAGTCCCTTCCGGAGCTTAAGAAATCTTCTATGATTCTGTATGATGTTTCATTTATGCTTAGTACAAATTTGCCACTCCAGAATTCCTCAACCTTCTCTAGTTCAATCAGTAACTGTTGATAGTTTATAATGTGAAAAGTTTTCCTTCACATACTAGTGAATTATAGTACGGAATGTGCTTTTAGAGATTCTATAAATATATAGAGGTAGGGGCGCCTGGGTGGCTCAGTGGGTTAAAGCCTCTGCCTTCGGCTCAGGTCATGATCTCAGGGTCCTGGGATCGAGCCCTACATCGAGCTCTGCATCCGGCTCTGCATCGGGCTCTGTGCTCAGGGAAGGGAGCCTACTTCCTCCTCCCTCTGTCTCTGCCTGCCTCTCTGCCTACTTGTGATCTCTGTCTGTCAAATAAATAAATAAAATCTTTAAAAAAAAAAGATATAGAGGTAATTTATTAGATATGAGGCTATTGAATTAACAAAGCACTGGTATACTACCAAAACAGCATTTTTTATGAGGAGACACAGTAAACATCATGTTAGCCTATACACTAAACTTAATTAAAGATGAATATGTTCCAGACAGCCTTCCTTTTCACATTTAAAACCATGGGATGGCAATTCCCTAGAAATGCCTGGAGGACCTACTACAGTGGAAAGTTTTCATAACAACTCCTTCTGAATGATATGGGAAAGCAACTTAAGAATCTATTAGGAATTAGCAAAATATATTCGTTGTTGATGTTTATGGAATTTTACATAATCCCATCGAGATTACAGATGAGAAAACTTGCAGACAACTATATGAACAGCACCCCTGTGTCACATAGGTCATGGGTAGGTTTTGTTTGCTTGAGGTGGTGATATTCTATACAACGACCAAGAGAAGAAAGATAAATAATTTAACAGTTACAGTTCAGTTGAGACCATCGACCATCTCTATTTTTTTGCACCAGAGATTAAAATTTTTTTCAAGTTTTTCAATTTAGTAAAAGTACAAGAAATAATGCACACACTGTTATTTATAACTATAGCTTCTTTCTGAGTTTTATGTGAGCTCAAGTGAAAACTTTTATTAAAATGCAGAAAAGTCAGTTCATATAGTACAGAGAAGCAAAAAACATTTACTTTAAAATGAATCCCACAAAAAATTTATAATTTCCTGATAGATCTTCTCCCGTCATCTTCAAAGACTGTCAGTGAAAGTTTTATTTTCATCATTTTTAAGCAGAAAATCCTTAATCATTATCAAAAGAATTTAAATTTGAGGTACCCATCTGTTGCATTTTTTCGAGGCTCCAAACACCCTTCGCAGAAAGAAACCTTGGTTTTGAACTTCAGTGATTAATCAGTGGTCTTCTTTGTACAATCTGCTTATACTGCTGTTAGATAGCAAGTATTGTAATGCCAACCTTCAGTCAAGAGCCTCTTGTCCTACAAGACACTCATTATTCAGGGAAAAAAATATCATCTACATTTAAAAAATGAAAGGAGGGAATCTGTGTTCACACAAGTGTTTTATGTTTTGGGTTTTTTTTTTTTTTTAATCTCCAATTCGGAGGCTTTGCAATCACCAGAATTGTGACCTTTTTTTCCTTTCTAAAATAATAAAGATACCACTTAATTATAATCTCATGGTCATTTTGCCTGCTACGTGCAGATTGCAAAACTCAATAACAAGTCTAATGAAAAGCATGTCTTCATGGCCACAACCTCTTTATACCTGGACTGAAGCTTTCAGAAGATGATTATATGGTTGCTGCAAGAAAATCACCACACAAGGCCAGAGGAACAATCCAGATGCCTGAACTCCTCCCAACCTTACTTACTAACACACTGCTGACTGAACGGCTCCAACTGATGGAGTTGGCTTATAAAAGAGACCATTTTAAAATATACTAATAAAAATGCTTTGAAAAGACAATTTTAAATAAACATAATAGTCCAACAAGGCTAAGATAATGGGCTGGCTTTATTTAAAAAATAACCAGCTTGTCATTTGAATTAAGAGTAATGGCAAAAAGAGATAAAAACTGATATTTTACAGTAATTTTCATCAGAGGAATGAAATAATGCTTGGATAGGAGAACCTAGGAAGAATGCAGAATTCTACCCATCAATTTGTTATAAACGACAGCATATGTTGTGTTTTATTTTGAATTCTCTGATAAATGAAGGTTTATCCTGGGATCAATGGCTCTGGGTGAATGGCAGATTGCAGCAGCAATTGCTTTCTTACCAAGAGAATTATCTTAAATCAGATCTCCTTTGTTTGATGAAACCTAAATTGCAGGGGGAATATTTAAACATCTAAGGAGAAAATCCATAGATAAGCTAACACATGGCTCCCAGATGCATTTAGCAGAACTAATTGTCTCTATTATTCCTTTATTTTAAATGCTACAGATAGAATGTACAAGTCAAATACAAAATACTGCATCATTATAGGTGCCCTGATAAGGGACCATAGGCCACCAAAATAGTATATTTACTGCAAGAGATATTGGAAGGTTGGAACAAATTAGACAATTATGTGATAGTCAGTCTAGCTTAATAAGTGGATTAAGAACATAAACTCCTTCCCTGTGTTGTCACATATTTTTGTGAGGCAAGTAAATCATGGCAGCTATCTCTTCTGTACAGCATCTGTGGCCACAAATGTGCTCAACATGCCCTGGGACCAAGAAGACTCTCTATTCCAGGTAACCACATATCCATGGTCCTGATGAAAGTGGTAGAAAAATTAACTGCAGTTAAGAGTTCAGTACTGCAGGCCGTGTGCGCGGTGCACGCTGTCCCTCACTCGTCTCCGACGGCCTGCCTCACCGTGAGCACGCTCCGCCGCTGCCCCGCAGAAATGCTTCCATTACCCGCAGTCCTTCGCCAAATTAGGCCAGTGTCCAGAACACTGGTTCCTCATCTCACTCGGGCCTATGCCAAAGATGTAAAATTTGGTGCAGATGCCCGAGCCTTAATGCTTCAAGGTGTAGACCTTTTAGCCGAGGCTGTAGCTGTTACAATGGGGCCAAAGGGAAGAACAGTGATTATTGAACAGAGTTGGGGAAGTCCCAAAGTAACAAAAGATGGTGTGACCGTAGCAAAGTCAATTGACTTAAAATAGAAATACAAAAATATTGGCGCTAAACTTGTTCAAGATGTCGCCAATAACACAAATGAAGAGGCTGGGGACGGCACCACTACTGCTACTGTCTTGGCACGCTCTATTGCCAAGGAAGGCTTCGAGAAGATTAGCAAAGGTGCTAATCCTGTGGATATCAGGAGAGGTGTGATGGTAGCTGTTGATGCCGTAATTGCTGAACTTCAGAAGCAGTCTAAACCCATGACAACCCCTGAAGAAATTGCTCAGGTTGCTACGATTTCTGCAAATGGAGACAAAGAAATTGGCAACATCATTTCCGATGCAATGAAAAAGGTTGGAAGAAAGGGTGTCATCACAGTAAGGAAGAAAAAACACTAAATGATGAATTGGAAATTATTGAAGGCATGAAGTTTGATCGAGGTTACATTTCTCCATACTTTATTAATACCTCAAAAGGTCAGAAATGTGAACTCCACGATGCCTATGTTCTATTGAGTGAAAAGAAAATTTCTAGCGTCCAGCCCATTGTACCTGCTCTTGAAATTGCCAACGCTCACCATAAGCCCTTGGTCATAATTGCTGAAGATGTTGATGGAGAAGCTCTGAGTACACTCGTTTTGAATAGGCTAAAAGTTGGTCCTCGGGTTGTGGCAGTCAAAGTTCCAGGTTTTGGTGACAATAGAAAGAACCTGCTTAGAGACATGGCTATTGCTACTGGTGGTACAGTTTTGGGGGAAGAAGGACTGACTCTAAATCTCGAAGATGTTCAGCCTCACGACTTAGGAAAAGTTGGAGAGGTCATTGTGACCAAAGATGATGCCATGCTCTTAAAAGGAAAAGGTGACAAGGCTCAAATTGAAAAATGTATTCAAGAAATCATTGAGCAGTTAGATATTACAACTAGTGAATATGAAAAGGAAAAGCTGAATGAACGTTTGGCAAAACTCTCAGATGGCGTAGCTGTGTTGAATGTTGGTGGAACAAGTGATGTTGAAGTGAATGAAAAGAAAGACAGAGTTACAGATGCGCTCAATGCTACACGAGCCGCTGTTGAAGAAGGCATTGTTCTGGGAGGGGGTTGTGCCCTGCTTCGGTGCATTCATTAACTCCAGCTAACGAAGACCAAAAAATTGGAATAGAAATTATTAAGAGAACACTCAAAATTCCTGCAATGACCATTGCTAAGAATTCAGGTGTTGAAGGATCATTGGTAGTTGAGAAAATTATGCAGAGTTCCCCAGAAGTTGGTTATGATGCTATGCTTGGAGATTTTGTGAATACGGTGGAAAAAGGAATCATTGATCCAACGAAGGTTGTAAGAACTGCTTTATTGGATGCTGCTGGAGTGGCCTCTCTGTTAATTACAGCAGAAGTTGTATTCACCGAAATTCCTAAAGAGAGGACCCAGCCATGGGTGGAATGGGAGGGGGTAGGGGGGCGGCATGTTCTGATTCCTAGAATAGTGCTTTACCATTATTAATGAACTGTGAGAGGAAGCCCACACTGTGCTCCTCAACCATAACTTCAGAGAAGTCAGTTGAAGGAAATGACTGAAGAAAAGGCTGGCTGATGTTTAAGAAAATCACTATAACCATCAGTTACTAGTTTCAGCTGACAACATATAATGGTTTACTGTTGTCATTGTCCATGCCTACAGATAATTTATTTTGTATTTTTGAATAAAAAGAATTTGTACATTCCTGATAACTGAGTGCAAGAGCCATGTACCAATGTACTGCTTTCAACTTAAATCACTGAGGCATTTTTACTACTATTCTGTTAAAATCAGGATTTTTGTGTTTGCCATCACCAGATGAAAAGTTAAGAAGCAGCCTTTCTGTGGAGAGTAAAAATAATTGTGTACAAAGTAGAGAAATATCAAATTATGTGACAACCTTTCTGTAATAAAAATTTGTTTAAATTTAAAAAAAAAAGAATTCAGTACTGCAGGGAAGACATTTATATATTTGAATCCTGTGTCTGCCACTTATTAGATGTATAATCCCATTTAAAGTACTGAACCTTGGGGAGCCTGGGTGGCTCAGTTGGTTAAATGTCTGCCTTCAACTCAGGTCATGATCCCAGGGTCCTGGGATCCAGTCCCACATTGGGCTCCTTGTTCAGCGGGGAACCTGCTTCTCTCTCTCCCTCTGCACCTACCTTTGCTTATGCTCTCTCTCTCTCTCTCTCTTTCTTAAATAAATAAATAAAGTGCTGAGCTTTTCTGAAGCCCTTTTAACCTAGTTGGTTAGCTATGGGATAATAAGAATATGTAAAGTAGGGGTGCCTGGGTGGCTCAGTGGGTTAAAACCTCTGCCTTCGGCTGGGAACATGGTCTCAGGGTCCTGGGATCGAGCCCTGCATCGGGCTCTCTGCTCAGCAGGGAGCCTGCTTCCTCCTCTCTCTCTGCCTGCCTCTTTGCCTACTTGTGATCTCTGTCAAATAAATAAATAAAAAATCTTTAAAAAAAAGGAATATGGAAAAATATCAAATAGTCATCTCACCATCATATTCTTGCCCCTCACACACTTTTCAACCCACTCCATCATGGCTTATTGCCTCCACATTCCACTGAAACATCTCTCCTTAAGGCCACCAAGCCCAAAGGCCATTTACACATCCCTTGTCACTAAGCCCAAAGGCCATTTACACATTCCCTATTGTTGTACTACGATGCCTCAGAAGCATTCTCCATTCTTGAAACACCCCCTTCTCTCTGTAGGGAGAGAGAGACAAGCAGACACATAGAAGAGAAGCCATCATGATCAGAGAGACAGAAGCCACCTGTGCTTCTTGTGGCTCTTGGAACCTGACCTTCCTAAGTTTGAGTTCTGTGACACTGCCATGAATCTCCACTGTGAATTTCCTTTCGGGGGCACCTTAAAAGACCAAGGACACTATGCAAATGGAAGACAGGATCACCTTTAAATCTATTTTAAGTTATTCTCTTCAATATCCAGCACTGTGTGCCTTCCCCACCTTGATTTCTGGCAACAGATAAGCATACAACACATGCATTTGACAGGTACTGAGAAACAGTGAAAAGAAACATGAAGGTCCATGGCTCAATGTGATCCATTCTTAAGCCCCTTCACCAATTAAGTGGTGTCCCTGGAGGACTCTTCCAGGTCAGGTGTTGGAAAGGTTTCCTTGAATTTAGAAGAAGCTAAGGTAGGACGGCCCCAGGTCTGTGATTTTTCTTTACCCCTTAAGAGACTTATTTAAAATAAATAACCAAGGCTTTGTCTCTTTGCCATAGCCTTCCTTGTTATGAGCTGACGTCAGGACAAATAGCTCATGTCCCTGACTCACAGCTGAGGATGAAATGGCTCCTTTGAGGAATCACTAAATCACACAATCCTCCTGGCAAAGGACAAATGCAGTTTGCCATTCGCCACCAGCTCAAACAGGTATCAACAGAACTTGGAACCGACTTTCTTATGTTGCTGCTTTGCTTGAGGCCCTTCTCACTGCCCCTTGAATGGGTCAGTCCATCTCTCCTCCATCCCAGCAGAACATGGGGAGAGAGATTCAGGGCTGTATTACCGTCGGTTCTGTGGCTGTCAGTGCGGCGTTTGCTAAGACAAAGACTGACAAATTGCACTCCTCACATTAATTTTCAAGTACATTTTTAAAGCACATGCCTCTGATGAAGTATTTTGAATAGTTCTGTGGATGTCAAGGAGACATTTAAAATATCTCACTCATAATTTCTGAAAATCTTCCTCATTCAAAGTTGTCACAGCTTGACAGCTCAGCTCTGTTTTGAGTATATTCTTTTACAATGTACTACAAACTGATTGAAGAGCTGACAAATCTGACTTAACCCAAACAAGAATCTTTAATAGATCTGATTGAAAAGAATGTTTAGTGAAAATGCATATACAGACATTACATCTAGCATCCTATTTTTAAAAAGCCAAATTACACAATTAAAATCTTTACTGAAAATATGCCTCTACCTCCCCCACTAGAAAAAAGAAAATCACTCCACTATCTATTGAGACAAAATGCTGAAATTATTAGAAATCACCATGATTGAATATTCATGTATTATTTTGTCTAAAGAAAATCTAAGACTTTATTTCCTGCATGAACCTTTAAACAAAGTCTAATAAAGTTATTTTCCAATTATCCATTCCTTTAAATCCAAGGATTGATCCTGGTTTGTACACATAACCTATAAACCTATAAGAAAGAGAGTTATATATATAACCCTATTTCAATGTTCCATATATATATGGACCCATATATATATGGTTATATATATATATATGTATATATATATATATAATTCTTCTCTAATCCAGGCTGGAAAAATTACCTTATGATTATTAAATACAAAAAAGGAAGAGAAGAACAAAAGGGATCTGTTGCTAGATAAAGGGAGAAATTTGTTGTATAATATAGGAGGCAACCATGAATTAATATTCTTAGTGCAGTGACGATTCTACCCAAACATCCATCCATAAGCAAGGCATGTCCATAAAATGCCACTGACAGCAGTAGAATAAGAAACAGCCATAAGATTACCTCCCTAAATTTTTTTTTGGTTTTGCTAAAATACATTGGTTTCCTGCATCCTTTTCTTGCACTAAAATTATGTCACTAATAAGGAGTAGAAAAAGAATACACTACACCATAAGGCAAAAATTCCTGCCAGACAGAAGGATGAAGAGAGAACCTTTTCAGTGCTGAGAAGAGAGGAAGAAATAAAGGAACAAAAGAGAAAGATGGGAACATCCCAGCCACCTACAGTCTTCAGAGTGGAAAAGGCACAGAAATATCCACCTAGTGTTGTTGGAGTTTAAGAACACTGGGAGCGGGTGTCCCATTTCCACAGGTATCGCTGAGGAAGCCAGAAGCATCTCAGAGAGGCCCACATAAGTGCACATCACGGCACTACATTCCAGGTGGCATGAAAGTCACAGAGCAACATCACGCCCTCTGAGCCTGGCAGATATTTAAACAGGGTACTCCTGTGAGCATTTCAGAGCCTCCTTCCCTTCTGGGCAGTTCCAACGTCATGGATGAGATTTCTCGTTCAGCGTGGTTCTCCAGTGGCCTCTCTATACATAGACTTTCACAGTTGGAAGCCCTTTGCCCTCCTCCTGGGTAGAAATGAAAGCAGTTCAGAGATAGGTCTGATCTGGATGTGGCCCACATTTCCTCCATGGGAAAGATGCATTATCTGTTTGGTTATTAGTGGACATGTAGTTTTCCCTCAACGCAGGCTTCTAGCTTTTACTGAGGCTTCTATAGCTCTTTCTGACATGAGTGAGTTCCCAAAGTCCACAGAGAAATCTCCTCACCAAATCCTCTCCTATCAGGATTTTGACCCCTTTCTACAATTTTTATTTGATTGAAAGATTCCTGTCCTTTATTTATTTTTTTAATTTATTTATTTGTCAGAGAGAGAGGGAGAGAGAACGAGCAAGCACAGGCAGAGGCAGAGGGAGAAGCAGGCTCCCTTCCGAGCAAGGAGCCGGATGTGGGACTCGATCCCAGGACGCTGGGATCATGACCTGAGCCGAAGGCAGCTGCTTAACCAACTGAGCCACCCAGGCGTCCCGATTCCTGTCCTTTAAATAGCTGTTTTAATCTGGCACCTTACTTAGTTAAGGAGCATCTATAACATCCTTGTGCCTTCGAAAAATCCTATTGCAAAGTTTTCTTATAGGTATTAATAGGTCTAGCGGAACAGAAGAAGAGCTGTGCTCAGGACAAGGAGACTTCGCAGAGGAGGGGCCTCACAACCAGAGACAAGGATAGGATCCATGTTAGCATTTGGGGGACCAGAGCAGCAATTCAACACCATGGGAATCAACCCTGGACAAACACCCCTGAGAGGTTAGTGCCAACCCTGAACTGACTGCTTTGTGGCTACAAGAGATGGTTTCAAACTAGAAGAGTCCCAGTTGACGTGTGAGTGACAGTTTGTGGGTTTTTTTTTCTTCTACTAGAGGGAATAACTAAAAGAAAAACATGAGAGCACTATGAAATTGGTCTTGGAAAACAAAAAAGCTATATGTTTATTCACATCTGAGTCATAATGAGAATTTTGGCTTTTCTGATTTTATTTCAGAGGGAAGGTTGAGTAACTGCAGGCTACTCGATAGTTTTGACTGTCATAAATCAACTACGATATAAGTTATGCATGAGTGTACCATGAATTCGCATAGAATGTGGAAAAGCATGGAACACAAAGATAATCAGCACCCAAAGGTGAAGCAGGACAGAAAATAATAACTACAAAATGATGAGGACTCAGGCATTTCCATTAACTTATTCTTGGATTACCTGGAAATGCCCGAATCTTTGGAGAGGACAAATTGTAAGGAAATCCTGGAACAATAACGTAGTTAGAACTGCATTTTAATTGTAGTGTGTGTGTGTGTGTGTGTGTGACATGCATAAATGCATACTTATAAAATATTCATTATATATTCCTGAGGTAAGAGAGATAGGTCATAAAATTCATTTATTTCCAGATATTAATAGCCCCAAACAGTGGTGGGTCCTGGAAGTTGACATTTTGAACACTTCTGTCTTTCATGCAACCAAGATTGACAGCGTAGTATAATAGTTGAAAGCACATAATCTAGGGGTTTCAAATCACAATTCTTTCATTTAATAGTATTGTGACCTTGGGAAAGTTATATAACTTCTCTAAGTCTCATTTCCTGATAGGTAAAAGAGGAATAACAGTAACTACTTCATAGCGGTGTTACAAGGATTAATGTAGAGGCATAATATCCATTGGTAGCCTTAAAATAGTGCCTGGAATACAGTGAGCTCTACATAAAGATTTGCTAAATAAAATTAGGATGGTCACATATATAAAGATCATAATAATAAATTGTGTAAATTGTGTAATTTGTTTTATTTGGATATTTCACTTGCTTTTGCTCTTCTAAACCAATCATTTTTCTTTATCACATTCAAAAAGTAGGGGAGAAATCTCCATTTTAAAGTTGCTTAAATATTTGAGCCAATGTCCCAACTATAATTAAAGTTGAGGGTCCAGTACACTTTTAGAAGTTTGGGAACAACGCTAACATCAAGGTATTGTAAGATTGTGGAGATATTAAATTGATACTTAAAAAGAAAATAAGGAAACTGAGAAATATCAATCTTTCATGAAAAAACATAAAAATATAGTGGAGTTTTGAAATTCAAACTACCAAACTTTCCACTCACTAGGGTTTTCCCATTTGACTGAAAGATTCCTCTCCTTTAAATAGGCTGTTTTATTCGGGCACCTTACTTGTTAAGGAACATTTATCACATGCTTTGAAAAATCCTATTTATAAAGGTGATTTTTTTCTTAATTCTAGATATGGTTTGTGATCCAAGGTTTGGTCAATCTTCTATCTACAATAATCAATGAAAATTGATAAATTGGAAGGGTTTACCTAGTACACTCTTGGGTTTTTAATTAAAAGTGGGTATCATTAGGTTTAATTTACTGTTTTTAATGACAGGGGAATGAACTCAAACATTATTCAAGATTTCCAGAGTTGGGGGGGGAAAAAAAGAAGTTGCCTAACTCTCAGCTAACCAAAACTTTTTAAAAATTTAATTATGCAGGATACCCCAGCATTCAAGTTTATCCACATTTTATTACTATGTCCTGATTTTGCTTTTGCCATATTGCTTATCATGTCCTCCATTCTAATTTTTTATGCTGGCAAAATCATTAAAAATGAGCATAATTCAGTAATGTGCTTGTTAACAAAAACAAGACACGTTTCAGCTACTGGTAACACAAAAAATAGCCACTCAAGGACATAATCATAATAAAAGTTCACAAAGAAGTTCAGTAGCTTACTTAGTTCTTTCTGTGAGGAGAGTGTCTGGTTTTCCATACAAACTAACCCAGAATTGAGAAATGGGAATATAACAGCCCTCACCAAAAACATTCAAAATGAGGTAGATCAGGACATGTGCAAAAAGGTATCAGGACGTCTGCACACCTGGCTTGAGGGATCTGGAGTCTGTGATCATCACCACTTGTAAACTTTGGGATTTCCCACAGTTATTTATGCAAACAGGGCCTCACTGTTTGTATAACTGATATCCTCATCAGCTGCCACTCTCTGCCTCTGGCCACCCAGAATGCTAAATAAGGAAATGGTGTTTCAGAGCTTCATCTTCAGGAGACTGAGAAGTTATAATTTTCCTTCCTAGGGAACCCTGGCTAGAGGCTGAGAATCTCCTGGACATTTGTCTTCAGTTTCTCTTGTTTGTACTTTGTCCAGAAAGGTCATCATCTGCTCCTCAGAAGCATCATGCTAAGCCTCTTCTTTGAGACATATGTATATAAATTCTTTTGTGAAACCCGCAAAAGAGGCAACCTTGAGCTTAAATGCTTGGAGAATATTCATGTCTTAGGTTGGTTTCCTACAACAGAATACAATAAGCCAGGTGGCTTCAACAACAAACAGTATTTCTCACAGTTCTGGAGGCTGAAAATCCAAGATCATGGTACAGGCAGATTTGGTTCCTGGTGAAAGCCCTCTTGCAGATTGCTGTCTTCTTGCTTTGTCTTCACATTGGAGAGAGAAAGAGCGAGAGAGAGAAATTACTTTCTTGGGTTTTCTTATAGGAGGTCTTAATCTCATGTAAGATCTCTATCCTCCTGATCTCATCTAAACCTAAGCACCTCCCAAAAGCCCTACCTCCTACTATTGTCATATCAGGGTTAGGGTTCCAACGTAGTTATTTTGACAGGACACAAATATTTAGTCCATAACAATTTTTCTATCTGTTCCTACTTCCTATATCACTAGTGCTATCCATACTATCTCTCTTCTTTTTGTATTATACTCTCTGGCCTGGCAAAGGGACAGTTTTGATAACACAGGTAAGTAGTAGTTTCTGGTCTTTCTCTTTAGCATATATGATTCAGAGAAAATCAAAGATTAAAATGGGACAAAATGATTTAAGTAAAAAGATCAGATTTTGAAATCAGTATTTTCTTTATTTTGTGTAAATTGCTTAATCTTGTTTCCTCCTCTGTCAAATGAAATAACAATAATACCTACTTCTCAAATTGTGCTTTGGATATTAAATAAGATCCATTTGGTGATTCCTCCCAGTACTTCTTGAGTGCCTACTCTGTGTCGATACCGTAATACACACTCAGGATAGCACAGTGAAGAAGACTGTCAAAATCTCCACATCACTGAGCTTCCATTCTAATTGGTGTGATAAACAAATACATGCACTTTACAGTTAGGCAGTTCAGAGAATTCTGTAGAGAAACAAAAGCAGTGTGGAAGGCTAGAGAGTGGCAAAATGTACTATAGGAATAGGGTGGTCAGGCAAGACCTCTTTTTGGAGAGGAATTTGAGTAGAGACCTTAAAATGACAGAATAAGCCATGCACGGACATGAAGCAATTTCTAGACAGAGAATAGGAAGAGCAAATTCCAGAGAGATGGCAACTTCTTGGGGTCTTCAAGGAATAATGAGGAGGTCATTGTGGCTTGTGAAAAGTGGTCAGTGGGGAGATAAGGAGAAAATGAGATCTGTGAAATAAGGGGAAAGGAATTGAAACAGACAGACATAGAGAGTCTGGCACAGAGTGAGTAATCAAAGCATAGCTATTCCTGACACATTTCGTCCCTGTATTATTGATGAAGGTTGGCATTAGATGATTTCCCTTCATATTGTCAATGAGTCCTCTTTCAAAAGAAGAGGTGATGGTCCTGTCACTTTCCCCCAATGCTATCAGTACCATATTTGGGTTCTCATTGACCCTGGGCTTTCAGCAAATGATAATTTCTTTTCCTCTATCCAAAGTCATGTTCATCCTAATGAAGACGCATCATTGGCACTTGCTTCCTGCATGGCTGGGAAAGAGCAGTAGAACCAAAAGGCCCCATCCAGATGGAGGAGCTCAGTAGAACATCTGCCTTGCGTGTCTGTCACCTCCCTACCTTCTGCTGCTGTGTTAGCTGCCAGCCATTGCAGCAGTTCCTGAATCAGGGGACCCTCCTCTTCTGGTGTTTTCTTAGAGCTTTGACAGATTATCTGTACTGTTATTCCCAACAGCATCACGCTATCTTTCTTAAAACTGTAGGAAGATCCTGATGGAAATCTGTGCTTTAAAAAAACTACACTATTTGATCTCCAAACAGATCCATTAAGCCATAGCCACACCTGCAAATTTCTTATCAGCTGGCATCAGGCAGTTAATCCATTGCATCAATTACATGGATGACCTATACTGGTCCATATGAGACTGAAGAAACGAAACAGCTATGGAGAACACATTTGTCCCTCTCCAACTCCTTGTGCTTCTCAGACAGGTCCACCAGTCTCTAATCCTTGCTATAGCTTCTTTTACTCTACTTTTGAAGCTCTTCTAATTCGTATGTCTCTAATGTCACTGAGATTGATTATTTTATTAAATACCTATCTCCCTCCACTAAGCTGTACTAACTAGGAAGCCAGGGAATCTGTTTTTCTTATTTCTTGAATCCTAGCACTTTCTGTTCCAAAGCTAGTGCTTATTCTACTGCTTTCTGGACCAACTTGTCAAAGAGCAGATAACCATTTAAACCTAAACATCTCTTAATATAAAGACTGCCTATATGGGTTTTTTAAACCTATGCCATTTGCTTCTTTTTATATAGGAGAAGAAATAACATCAGTTCTTTTGAGCATGAGTTTGAGCTATGAATGGAAGGAAGGGCTGAGACACCCATTATACAGTTTTGAGCAACACTTTGCAAAACCAAAAACTTTGATCTTTTCTTCTCATTGAAGGTATATCCAAAAAGCTTGACTGTGGACATAAACAAAAGGTAAAAATGGACCTAGTCGATCTACTGCTTCTATGAGGCTACCTAATTTGTTCAGTGAAAATGAATATCTACTTGTTTACTTATTTTTTTTTTTACTTACTTGTTTACTTATGATAGGTTCTACTTGAGTTCCTTGGTACCAATTCCAAATTTTAAGTGAATAAGAAGGCAAAACCTTGCTCTGTTGCAACATCATCCCTTCCTACAAAAAAAAAAAGTAAACTACTTTTATAAACGTACTTAATAACACTACCATAAACTCACAAAAGAATATCATTAACCTACCCAAATTATAAATTCCCATGAAAAAATAACAAGAAAGGGACGCCTGGGTGGCTCAGTTGGTTGAGCGGCTGCCTTTGGCTCGGGTCATGATCCCAGCGTGCTGGGATCGAGTCCCACATCGGGCTCCTTGCTCAGCAGGGAGCCTGCTTCTCCCTCTGCCTCTGCCTGCCACTCTGTCTGCCTGTGCTCGCTTGCTCTCTCTCCCTCTCTCTGACAAATAAATAAATTTAAAAAAAATAATAACAAGAAAGAAGGAAAGACAAAAAGATATAGAAAGCAAAAAAGGAAATAAGAAGAGAAGTAGAAAAGACATAGAAAGATAAGTCACCATTGAGAAAGGAGAGTACTCAGTCATAAGTCTTAGACTTAGAAGTAGGGATTCTGTGTGAAATCATCACATCATTCTAATGCAGATACAGGAAAATGTAATAGTATTACCCCCTACCACTAACCTCTAAATTAGTAAGGATTTAAAATAGATAAAAGTGATGTTTGATATTCAGATCACAGTAGAAAAATTCTGTCAAATGGTGGGCAGCAACTTTATTTCTTTAATAAAAGTAATACATATTTTTAAGCCACTGTATGTAAGCCACTGGAATCCCTGTCTCCATAAAATTTAGATATTAGCAGAGAAAGGTAATCAACAACTAACAAATATAGTCAGTATATTATATAATCTGTTAGAAGATGACAAGTGCTTGAAAAAGTAAAACAGAAAGGAATTAAGAGTGCAGGGACAGACAATTGCAATTTAAACATGATGGAGATAGTAACCCTCATTAGGGTGGTGACATTTAGCAAAGTTTGAAAAAGTTGAGAAAGCTAGTGTGAATATTTGGGGAAGTACACTTTGGGTAGAGTCAGGACTGTGTCTGGGACATTCTAGAAACAGCAAAGATATGTGTGTGGTTTGATGTGGAACAAGTGAGTCAGGAAAACATGGGAGAGGAATTTAGAGAAGCATTAAGGGGCCAGACCACATATTTTCATTTCCCTACTGGTTAATGGTGTCGAACATCTTTTCATATGCTATTTGTATATATTCTTTGTGAAGTACCTGTCTAAGTATTTCCCAATTTTGAAATTAGTTTGCTTGTTTCTTCACTATGGAGTTTTAAGAGTTTTTATATTTTTTGGATACAAGTCCTTTGTTGGACATGTGGTTTGCAAATGTTTTCTCCCAGTCTGTAGTTTGTCTTTTTATTCTCTAAATAGTCTGTTGCAGGACAAAGGTATTCAATTTTGATGAATTCCAATTTATCAACTTCTTTTATGGATCTTGCTTTTGGAGTTCCATCTAAAAACACTTTGCTTAACCCCAGGTCATAAATACTTTCTTCTAGAAGTTTAATCATTTTTAAAATTAGATTGGTAATTCATTTTGAGTTGATTTTTATATAAGGTATAAGGATAAGATTGAGTGTCATGTTTTGTAAATGGGTTCAAGTAGTTCCAACTTTGTCAAAATAACTATACTTTTCCTATTGAACCACTCAGGTGCCTTTGTAAAAATCAAATGGCAATTATACAATGGAATATTATTTAGGAGAAAAAAAGAAGTGAGCTATGAAGTCATGAAAAGACATGGATTAATCATAAATGCATATCTTTAAGTGAAGGAAACCAGTCTGAAAAGACTACATACTATCTGATTACAATTATATGGCAGTCTGGAAAAGGCAAAACTATAGACACAGTAAAAAGTTCAGGGGTTACCAGGGGTTCAGAAGAGAGAGTTGAAGCATGGGGGATTTTTAGGGAGAAGTGTAACTATGCTATATGATACATAATTCCTGACACATGACACTGTGCATCTGTCTAAGCCATTCAACATAGAAAACTTTACAATGGACCTTAATTTATGCAAAATTTTAAAAATTACTTAGGATGACATGGGATCCCAGGAGAGAATATAGAATGTGACTGTATTACAAATATATAAAACATCTCCCTGGAAGAGGAGATGCTGACCTAAGAGGCTTTGGAAATTAGTGGAGTTTGTAAAATTAAAGGTAAAAGAAACTCTATTGAAATGCTATGCTCAATCACTTCTAAGTGATTTTGGCTAAGATGGTGTATAAACACGATGCTCTGGTTGATAAAGTTTTCCCATGCCAGAAAAGATTAACAAATCTAACTTAGCTATACATGTATCTTGGAATTAAACAATTAAGTATATAAATGGTGAATGATGGGAGCCAGAGTTCCCATTGTTGGAGTGGGAGTTTACAGATAAGCAAGAGACAGAGCTAGAATGATCCATATGGTAATGGAAATAGAGTTGGAGACATCATTATTAACTCGTGTTTAGCTTAAAATAAATTAAAATGATTTTAATTTGCTGAAATGATGCTGAAATATCTATAGACAGATGTATAGACACCATATACACACATATATTTCTCTGATCCATCAGCTGAGAAGGCCTAGAGTCAGTGACATCTCAGTAGCAATGAACAAACCTAAAGCCCAGGTCTTGGTTTCTAATACTATCATCCAAGAAAAAGAACCAGGTCTTTTTGGAGAATGGGGAAATGGGGGATTTTAGGACTGGAATAGAAAATACAGAAGAGGTGCCTAACAGGAAATACACAAGATATGCCAGGAGCATCTTGTAGTGCCAGGAATTAAGGAAATACTTTCAAAAACAAAAAACACCATCAGGGCACATGAAAGTGAAACAGGAGCCAACTGAAAGAGGTCCCGATGTTCCAACTTGAAAGAATTTGAGCAACAAAATAAAATAGTATAAGATTATAATCCATAAAATAAATACCCATAGACCCATACTGATCAAAATAAATTAATAAATAAATAGAGAGAAGAGCTAAGTCTTCCACACAGAATATTTCCAAATGATTTGCATACTCTTCCTTCAAGGAGGGGGAACATAACTCCCTACTCCTTTTTTTTTTATTTCATTTCTTTTCAGCGTAACAGAATCCATAGTTTTACAACACACCCAGTGCTCCATGCAATGCGTGCCCTCCATAATACCCACCACCTGGCTCCCCCAACCTCCCACCCCCTGCCCCTTCAAAACCCTCAGGTTGTTTTTCAGAATCCATAGTCTCTCATGGTTCATCTCCCCCTCCAATTTCCCTCAACTCCCTTCTCCTCTCCATCTCCCCATGTCCTCCGTGTTATTTGCATAACTCCCTACTCCTTAAGTGTAGACTAGGTATAATGAGTTGCTTCTAAATAGTAAGGTATGGAAAAGAAGGGAAATGAGCTACTTTTCAGTTGAGAAATGACAAAACACAATTTCAGCCAGAGGATCAAAGTCAACAACAACAATGATAAGCCAATTACTAGTATGTTCTCTTGATGATGAACATGATGAAAAAAGCATTACCACTATGGTCTTCCTCCCCATAAAACCTAACTCCATTCTACGATAGAAGCATCAGGAAAATCCCAGTTCGGGGGAAGGTACAAAAGATCTAATAGTACTCTTCAAGACTGTCAAGGTCAATGAAAACAAGGTAAGTCTGAGAAACTGCCACAACCAAGAGAATCCAAAGTACACATGACAAATAAATATAATGTGTATCCTACATGGAACCCAGGAAGAGAAAAAGAACTTCAGGTAAAAGCTGAAGAAAATATTTTTTAAAAGTTGGGGGCTGGGGGGTGGCAGGGGACGGACACCTGGGTGGCTCAGTCAGTTAAACATCTGCCCTGGGCCCAGGTCATGATCCCGGGGTCCTGGGATTGAGTTCTGCATTGGGCTTCCTGTTTAGTGAGGAGTTTACTTCTCCCTCTACCTCCATCCCTGCTCATGATCTCTCTCTCTCCCAAATAAATAAAATCTTATTTTTAAAAAGCATGAACTTGGGGCACCTGGGTGGCTCAGTGGGTTAAAGCCTCTGATTTCAGCTCAGGTCATGATCCCAGGGTCCTGGGATCGAGCCTCACATCGGGCTCTCTGCTCAACAGGAAGCCTGCTTCCCCCTCTCTCTCTGCCTGCTTCTCTGCCTACTTGTGATCTCTGTCTGTCAAATAAATAAATAAAATCTAAAAAAAATAAAAAATAAAAAAATAAAAAGCATGAACTTTAGTTAATAATAATGTATTAATATTGGATCATTAATTATAACAATTGTACCATATTAATGTGAAATGTTAATAATAGAAACAGTGGGTACGGGGTGTATAGGAACTCTTTTATCTTCTCAGTTTTTCTGTAGGTCTAAAATTGTTCTGAAAGTAATTTATCATTAAAATAAATAAGATGCTCAAGTGCAAATAAAATCAAATGGTCATATTTGCGTTGATCTATTTCCGGACTCTCTTCCAGTCCATTGATCTATGTTTTTATACTTTTGGTAAAGGAAAAAGAAATTATATAAAATTTATGTTAATTCTTCTTTACATGTTTACTAGTGAAACTGCCTGGGCCATAGATTTCTTTTACAGATTTTTTTTTTAAGATTTTATTTATTTATTTGACAGACAGAGATTAAAAGTAGGCAGAGAGGCAGGCAGAGAGAGAGGAGGAAGTAGGCTCCCTGGAGCAGAGAGCCTGATGCGGGGGCTTGATCCCATGACCCTGGGATCATGACCTGAGCCAAAGGCAGAGGCTTTAACCCATTGAGCCACCCAGGCGCCCCTCTTTTACAGCTTTTTAATGATGTATTCAGCTTTTTAATCGTGAAAGGACTATTCAAGTTACCCATTTCATCTTCAATGAGTTTGGTAATTTGTATTTTTAAGGAATTAGTACATTTTACCTCTTTTTGAACATTGAATTTGTGTGCATAGAGTTGTGTGTAGGATTTCTTTAATGTCCTTTTAATGTTTGAGGGTCTGTAGTGATACCTACTTTTTTTTTTTTAGTTCCAGAGGTAGAACTTAGTGATTCATTAGTTGCCTACAACACCCAGTGCTCATTATTTCACAGGCCCTCCTCAATGTCCATCTCCCCATAATCTCCCCTCCAGCTACCCTGTTTGTTTCCTATAGTTAAGTCTCTTATGATTTGTCTCCCTCTCTGTTTTCATCTTTATTTTTCCTTCCCTTCCTCTATGTCCATCTGTGATACCCACTTATTTTATTCCTAATATTGGTAATTGGTGTCCTTTCCATCTTTTTTTTGGTCAGTCTAACTAACAACATCGGTATACTTTTGACACTTCAGAGATTTCCTACAATAAACATTTGTCATTTTATAATTAGAAAACATACCATTTAAAAATTGCTTGTTTCGGGGCGCCTGGGTGGCTCAGTGGGTTAAAAATTGCTTGTTTCTTCATTTAAATTGCAGATAACGTTTATAACATGGGGTTGATACGTGAGTTAAAAATGGTAATGCATATGAAAGTTCTACGCAATTTATAGACAGATGCTCTTCTGATTATAAGTAAAGGAAGAGAGTTGAGTAACTAAATTAGAAGAATATTATTATCCAACTTAGGAATAGATGGCAATATTTATATTATGACTTTATGGGTTTAAAAGAAGAACCTACATTTTCAAACATGGTTTCCCACACATTTCGAATAAGGTTGTTCACAATTATATTATATGCATGACATTTATTTACTTGAAATTCTTAATCACTTTTGAAGGTGACTAGTCACAACTAAAAATTCAAAAATCTTTGTAAACAAGTATAAAAGAACAGTAGAAGATAGGCAATTGTCTCATTAATTCTGAAATAGCCAATGTATTTCTTTGAAGACCAGTCACCTAAACTAAACCCTACTACATAGTTAAATGATTCATATTATTTAGGCCCCCAGGTAGAGTACCTGAGGGCCTAGAGCATGTTGGCTTATTCATCCTATGTTTCAGATTAAAAAATAAAATAAAATAAAATAAAATAATACAATCCTGCCCTGGAAAAAAAATCTAGTTCAGATAATACTTTTATATTGGTATAGATTTTAGAGGCAAATAGGAGGGAATTATACCTTCCTTTAAAGCACTTAAGGTGAGATGGTACAAATACTCTATCCCCAAAAAAGATTTGCTAAATTCCTCAACCTGTGAAGTCCAGAAACACTGTATTTGGCATTTGGAAGATGCCATTCTATGAAGGAGTGATCTCCCAAATACTGAGCTCTCAGAGCCCCATGAATTTGCAGGTAAGAATGAGGAGAGAGAAATGACAAGATAAGAAGGATTCCAATTGTAGGAGAAAGAAGAGCATTAGATGAAGCCAACACATTCAGCTATGATTTATGCAATACCCAAGTACTAACTCAAGCCAACAGCATACTTCCAGGCTATATGTAACTACCAAATTACATAAATTAAGCTCAGGCAAAAATAAGGCCATAAAATGGACATTTTACAGTGGCTATTGACTACGATGTTCTGTTTGCATTAAATCTTCTGGAACATTGTTACTTTGTCAACTGAATTAGTAATTGGTGTCTTCTTGGGAGGGAAATATATAATACTTCAAACTTCATATATTACCACAATTAAAGTCACTCGCTGTAAGAAGCTGCTATCTATATGCATCAGACTAATTATTTTGTGCTTTTTTACTAAGATAATGGCACACTGCTGCCAGTGGGCAAATCCTGATCATACATTATACCACACTTCCTAGCAATTTTTGATGAAAACTACAGGTGGAGACAGATTATAATGGGAACATCTAATTGAAATTCATCTCCATTTTGCTTCAGATGGAAGACATGCTGCTTGAGCCCTGAAACATATTCAATTTCATTCAAATTGGATGCAGATTTTTCCGGCAACACTAAATTCAAAAAACATATATTTCAAAAGGTCCTGGAAGAGAGAGAGGAGTACCACAAATGTTGACCACTCCGGTTCATTAAGCTACTGCTTTCCAAGGTAGGAATAGAAAACTGAACTTCTGAAAAAAGCTATTATCTTTATACCACATTGCACTGGCAGTTAGGAAGTCCAAGGCTTCACAAAGACCATGAGGAATACTGTCCAACCTTTTAATAAATTTCTCTAACACTCCACAGTCAGGTCTCTTCATTCATGTGCAGCACCTCACTGTCTCCTTTTTCCATGTCCAACTCTGGTACTGACTCCTAGGGTAGAAGATGGAGACTCTCCAGTGAGATATTGAGCAGAAAGACATTTCCTTCCTGGGCCAAAAAAAATTTATATACAAACACACTCATACACATACACACACACATTCTTTCACACTCATACATTCATATATATATATGAACATACACATTCATATATAACATACACATATGTGTGTGTATATATATGTGGGTGTGTGTGTATGTATAATATGCATATTTCCTTCCTTTGCAGTAAACCAAAACATCCCTCATTGGCAATAAGGCTGATAAGATGCTTATTAGTTGAGTACTCAATACAATATTAAAGATGAAAATTTTCTGAGTTATTTTTGCTAAATGCTAGATCATATTCTTCTTAAGTATAACTGATATACCCATAAATCCATGCACTTACTTCACCAATATTTGATGAGCACCATCTATGTGCCACGTACTAAAATACAAGCCAGATATAGAGCAGTGAACTCCATAGTCTTGGTCTTTAAGAAGCTTTCATTCTCGTGGGGATGAAACAAGCAGGTAAATATGTCTGATTGTGATATGCACTAAGAGGAAAAATAACACAGTGAAGAGAGTGATGGTGGGCACTCTATATATGGTAGTCAGTGTAGTCTTCTCTTACAGGGTCATATTTTAAGAGATCTGAATGAAATGAGAGAGTAAGCCAGGCAAAAACCTGGAGGGAGAACACAGTAAGAAGAAGGAATGGCATATGTAAAGATTGGGAAGCAGGAGCATGCTGTCACTGGAGTATAGTGAGAGAAGGGGAGAGTGAAAGCAGATGAGGTCAGAGAGAGAGCTGAGGAAAAGCGAGGGTTCAGCCTTATAAAGCTTTGGTAACGTCTTTGGCTTTTCTTCTGAGCGAGATGGGAGCCACTGGAGGGTTATAAATAGAGGAACTACATGATAATCTTTACAGGGCTTCCTCTGCTTACTCTCTAGGAAAAAGATGGAAGGGAGAAGGAAAAGACAGACAAAACATTTAGGATGTGACTAACTAATCCAAGGGAGAGATGTTGGTGATTTGAACCAATGCCCTGCACTGCAGGTGGTGAGAAATGACCAGATTCTGGACATATTTTGAAAGTAGTGGCTTCTGGAATTGTTGACAGATTTAAGTAGATATGTGGTGGGAAAGGACCCAAAGTTTACTCCAAGCTTTCTGCCTAAGCAACTGGAAGGACTAGATGGCATGTAAGGTGCCTAGGATGCAGTAGGTACTTAGAAGATGTTGACAACTGGTATGCATATTATTCCCTTGGTGGGAGACCAGGACATACCCAGGTGGCCTAATGAATTCCTGTAATGCAAGTTTTTGTTTTTGAGTGGTTAGTTCCCATCAGGAAAGGGGACTCTAAAGGCCCAAAACTTCTTCATTGGGGGAAGGGGCTGGAGTCTTAAAACAGAATCTACAGAAAAAATCTCCAGGAGATTCCATGAAGAGTTTCTATAAAGCTTCTTTCACTGCTGTATTTTAAAATGTGCTCAAATCTTCATAGGCAACATACTAAAATCAAAATTAATCCAGTCCTTCTGATGTGGAGTTATAATTACTAATGAGCATTAAATGTATGCTTCAAACACAGTGAAATGAATGTCTAACATAAAACCAAAAGAAAGCAATACAACTGAATTCAGTCTTTTAGGAAGTATAATAACGTGGTTTCTTTAAGGAGACATTCAGCATGAAGATCCTGTTGGTTACAAATACAAACAGCTTCCTCCAGAGTAAAAGTCACCTCAAGAATATAGAATGATACAGATCCATAATTACTTAATAAGAGAGAATAGAACATCCTAAAAATATATTACTAAATGTAAAGTTGACAACCAGGTAGACAGTTATGATCCTCCAAAAGATTCTCCTTGAAGCCCTTTCAAAAGAAGGAATATGAACTGGCTGAACCATGGACAGAGTACAGGAAGCTAATTCTAAAGATGTCACCTCTGTTCTTTAAGAGTTTCCAGTCTCGGGACGTCTGGGTGGCTCAGTTGGTTGGACAACTGCCTTTGGCTCAGGTCATGATCCCGGAGTCCTGGAGCATCGGGCTCCCAGCTCCACGGGGAGTCTGCTTCTCCCTCTGACCTTCTCCTCGCTCATGCTCTCTCTCACTGCATCTCTCTCAAATAAATAAATAAAATCTTTAAAAAAAAAAAAAAAAGAGTTTCCAGTCTCTATGATGAAATTGTGGAGGAGGCAATTTTATACCAAGAAAAAAAGCATGTCTGTAAAACAAAACATACCTGCCTATTTGTCATTCACATATTGACACAAATGTGTAACTAGAAAATGTCATCTATACCAACATGAGCTAGATATTCTTTATTTGCCCCTCCAGGTCCACTCTCTAGGCTTCTCCATCTTGTTTGGTATCTCAAGAGTCTGACTTTTATAGACCACATTGCCAGGACTCCCTGGTCCTTTTGGTTTGGCCAAAAGTACCAGGAAGAGATCAAGGGGCAAAAGGCGAGAGGGGTTTTTTTCTCCTGCTGGACCATGGATTGACAATGGCTGTCCATTGTTCCCCTTCACCAGTCCTCTTTTACACCTACAAGTTTCACCAGAGTCTGATAACTACTTCTTCTCCTTGTGCCTATTTCCCATGACTACTGGCTATGGATGCCTCATTATCCCTTAAAAGTTCCTCTTAAACTTGGCCGCACACTTGTATTAACATTTCTTTAATAATCCCTTTGAGTTTGCTGTTACCCTGTTACCCAACTGACATACTGATCCCTAAACTTAATTCACAATTATTTGTAGAGCTAGGAAGAAACACAGATTCCCAGAGCCTATCCAAGGCCTAATGAATCAGAATCTCTATGCTTGGAGCTAAAGAGCAAATAGCTTCAATAAACAATGTAGGTGATTTTGATGCCGCCAACTTGGCAACCATCACCAGACCGGCATGTGGGAAACCCTGCTCTGAGGACCCTTCCATGCCAAACTGAGGCATTTGAAAACAAATGTGATGCTTCCAGAATACAACCTCAGCCACACTTCCCTCTGACACCAGAGCAATCAGTACACAGAAAAAGTGGATTTTCTGTGGGGACATCAAAAGCCAAGGAAAACAAGTGTATGGTCTAAAGTGAAAGGAGATACTCATGAACACATTCAGTAAATGCTCAACTACCCCCTTCACATTTTATTAGATTCTCAATTGAAAATCACTTTTCAACCATTTTACAGGAAATGAAATGCATTTACACTTCCATCTGGTGCCAAAGTGAACAAAGTGGAAAATGCTGACTAGTTTCGGCCTGTCCAACTTTAGTTTAGAGTGGACACTGGAGCACCTAGTGCCCTTCAGCTTTGGGGAAATGGGGCCTGTTTATTCCTGAACACCATGATCCTCTGGTAGGACCGGCAGATAAATAGAATCAAGAGCCTAACCTGCTCTGGTCTCATGAGATCTACTCTCCATTCTGAAGCCAAAGACACCAGGAGATGGGCTAAGCTGACCATCTGTTCTTCTCTCTGATAATATGTAATTAAGTAATTTATTTATTCAGCACTTGAACCCCTTCCTCTCACCTCCCATTAGTCAGGGCTGATTATGCCAGACCCAGCTGTAGGTAACATATTGCACACTCAGACGAGCTCTGTGCTACAAAGCACTCTGCTAGCCTCCTGGCTATCGCCACCTCTCAGACCTGACCATAGGAGTGACTGCATGAGGCTTGCTGCTCTGCTAGCTTTGCTTTCTTCCCCAATGCTTAGGCACAAATTTCCTGCTGTGCAATAAACCATTTACTGTGCATATTTAATTCACTTGTTCAAAGATGAATTTACCCACATCCTCTGATCTCGTCCACCAGGCCAGCTAGGCAACACCAATGGATTTCTCCCATCTGGTAAATTTTATCTAAAATACAAACAAACACAAATGTACACAGAGCCTGACACACAGCTATAGAGCACTGGGATTGATTCCATAAGCCTCCAGCAAAACATACAGCTAAACTATGATTACATATAGCATATGCAATGTTTTGCATATCACATGTGATCTTTTACATAGCACGTCTGTTTTTGTAGCCTGACCAACAAGTATTTCCTTTTTGCTGATAGTGGCTTTTTTTTTTTTTAATTTGTCAGAGAGAGAGGGAGAGAGAGAGAGCGAGCACAGGCAGACAGAGTGGCAGGCAGAGGCAAAGGGAGAAGCAGGCTCCCTGCCAAGCAAGGAGCCCGATGTGGGACTCCATCCCAGGATGCTGGGATCATGACCTGAGCCGAAGGCAGCTGCTTAACCAACTGAGCCACCCAGGCATCCCTGATAGTGGCTTTTTTAATATTTCATGGGAGACTCCTTACTCTACGTCCCTGCAGTGTCATGGGACTGGCTTGATTCAAGGTTAGGCCAGCCCAATGAATGCAAATTCTAGAAATTTTTTTAATAGAGCTCTTTCCACTGATGTCTAAGAAGATAGCAAGGTTGCCCGGGTCACTGGTGATCATCCTGTCATCCTAGCATTAGCTTACTAAACAACTGGAACTAAGACATGGAGAGACCAACTTCTAAGCAACCAAGACACCATCTGAGTACCTGGATCCAGCTGAAGCTACACTTACTCTGGGATTTCTCTGATATATAAGCCAATAAATTCCTATCACTGATTTAATCACAGTTATTTTTTTAACACTTGCAAACATAAAATTCTTATTAATATACTTTCCTTATTTTAAATGTAATAGGTCACTATGAAACCTCAATAATTTCTCAGACATGGATTGGGTAAATTCACCTGAACTTAGCACATTATTTTTTTTATAGAGATTGCACAAATGGAAAGTAAGCAAACATAAGTGAGATTGCAAAAGGAACTTAAAAACAAAAACTTCAAAACCATAGATTCTTGGAAATAGGAAAGGGTTAAAAGTTATTTAAATTCAATCTAATGGCTGTGATATTAGTTCTCTAACACTGACATTACTCAAGAGAAGCTAGAGGACACTTGCCCAAGATATTGTTGAAAGTGTTCTTAGAGCAAAGAAGATAGTTTGATGTTCACAAAGCTTGCTGTTGTAGGCTGAATAACAGACCTCCAAAAATATCCATGTCTTAATCCCTGGAATCTGTGAATATTACCTTATATGGGAAAAAAATAACGTTGCAGGATTTGATTACATCAAGGATCTTGAGATAGTGAGATTGTCCTGGATTATCCAGGTGGGTACTAAATGCAATCACAAGTATCCTTATAAGAGGATGTTTTGCCATGCTAACTGTCCCTGTCATAACACACCACAAGTCTATTTTTGTGGAAAGTGAAGTATCTAGAACGCAATGCCATGTTCTAGTTAAGTCTTATCCTCACAGAATAGAAACTATTACCTCTACTAGTTCAGTCTCAAATTCCATTAGGCCACTTTAAAAATACATTCTTAAACATGAAAATGTGCTCAATATCACTAATCATCACAGAAATACAAATGAAATACCATCTCATACCTGTTAGGATGGCTATCCTCAAAACATAAGTATTGGCAAGGATGTGGAGAAAAGGGAATCTCTGAACACTGTTGGTGGAAATGTAAATTAGTGCAACCACTACAGAAAACAATATGAAGATTCCTCAGAAATATTTGAAAATGTAACTATCACATGATCAAGCAATCTCATTCTAAGTATTTCTCCAAAGGAATTGAAGAGATATCTGCCCTCCCATGATCAATGCAGCACTATTCACAATAGGCAAGATATGGAAACATCCTAAATATCTATCAATGAATGAATGGATAAAAAGATGTGGTACATATACAATGGACATTGTATATGTGGTACATATACAATACAATTCACCCATGAGAAAGAAGGAAACCCTGCCTTTTGTAACAACATGGAAGGACCTTTTTATGCTAAGTGTAATAAATCACACAGGAAAATATAAATATTATATATTATTTATATGTGGAATCTAAAAAAGGTAAACTCACAGAAACAGAGACTATAATGGTGGTTACCAGAGGCTGGGTGGTAGGCAATGGGAGATGTTGGTAAAAAGTATAAACTTCAAGTTATAAGGGGCACCTGGGTGGCTCAGTCATTAAGCATCTGACTTCAGATCAGGTCATGATCCCAGGATCGAGCCCTTTTTCAGGCTCCCTGTTCAGCTTCTACTTCTTCCACTCCCCCTGCTTGTGTTCCCTCTCTCGCTGTGTCTCTCATTATCAAATAAATTAAATCTTTAAAAAAAAAAACCTTCAAGTTATAAGGTAAGTAAGTTCTGAAGATCTAATATCCATCATAGTGATTATAGTTACTAATACTATATTATATACTTGAAATTTGCCAAGAGAGTAGATCTTAAATGTTCTCACCACAAAAAGACACAGTAATTATGTGATGTGATGGGTGTGTTAGCTAACACTATGGTGGTTGATCATTTTGCAATTTATAAATGTATCAATTTGACATGTATGTACCTTAAATTTACACAGTGTTATATGTCAGTTATATCCCAATAAAGCTGGGGGAAAAATACGTTCCTTGACTTAGCAGCAATGTCATGGAAAAAATCACACATACTTTCAAAGTGAAGATAACATTCGTGGAGTATACATGAAATAATTCAACAAGAAAAGTTAATTTTAGGAACTGCAGGCAACAATAATAAGTCAAATAACACAAAAACTTCTTCTATAAAACATATCGATATTCTGGTTAAAATATCACAAGTATCCTTTTAAATACATATCTGCACTCAAATAAAAGTAAGAGAAATCCCCAGGGGTCAAAAATGAAGATAAAGGAAACTCAGTGATATATTATCATGTTGTCCTGGTTTGGTGATTAGGGAAGGGATTGGTCTGGGTTCAGTTAGCCCAAGGGCTTTGATTGTAATAGCTACACACATAGTACATAAGACCTGGAACCTATGAGATAAGGAGAGTTGGAAATGAGATCCTCATCCTTAATCCAGGATCTTTGGAGTACTGTTTCTTCAGTGAAATGGTGTTCTATATGCTCACTGGCACAGAAAAGGAACATGGAGGCTGGTGCAGTTCTAAATTTCAGGCATGAGGAGTGGGAGGAACCTCCCCTAAAAATTCTTAACCAAAGCTCATCTTCCCATGAGCTTCAGTTTTATTTTATACTCTCTTTGCAGAGTCCTGTATTCCTAAGGCATGAAATTAACATAAAAAGGCATCCTGGAGCACCTAGCAGGAGAAAATGAGAAACATCTAGATGGAGAAAAACTCAGCCCAAACCACACAGAAACCCCTTAGATAAAGCCTCCACTGAGGATATACATGTAAGACAAAATTATAGAGCTGGATAGGAAAATTTTAGTATTCATGTTAAATCAGATGGATGGAAGGAAGACCTCCAAGAACTTCACATAAAAGATTTTAGATGGATAGATAGATGATAGATAGATAGATAGATAGATATGCTTAAAATGATTAAACAGGCAGTGTATCAAAAGCATGCATTTAGTTACAGGTCTTCCCAAAGCCCTACTAAGATGATAGTAAACCTTTTACCTCCCTAAGGCATAAACTCACAGGTGTAAAAAGGAAAAAAATGTGGATGATAAATAGCTAATGGACTAGTGATAACTGATTAGCAGACAAGAGAAAGCTAGCAAGAGAAATTAGCAATGAGAAAAGCCAAGAAGTACCCAATTTACCCCACAGATGACAGCCACACAGTCAACAAGCCCCACCCATATGATCAGAATGTTCACAACCCCACTGGTACGTAGAAGCAGATAACCCAAAGATGAGCTATTTGAGAAAGAGGATGTAGAAGTCAGACTATACCTGAATTCCAACTCTGCAATTTTATACTATGTAACTTTAAGGCAAGTTATTTACTTCTTTATAGCCCAGCTTCTCATCTGTAAAATGGAAGAAATGATAGTAGTCACCTGTGATATTTAATGTGAAAAGAATGAAATAAGTTAACATATATTAAATAAGTTAATATGTATAATCCACTAGAGAGTGATGACCACATAGTAAATGCTCAATAAATATTTGCTACTAAAGTTGCCATTGTTGTCAACTATGTCTAACATAGAAGAGAGGATAAAACGAAGAAGTTAAACCAAATTGGAAGAAACAGAGATAATATAGGGCAAAAATTTTTTAACTTTTAATAATATCTTCAGAGAGAGAAAATATCCCAGCTATTATGTCCAAGAAACAAGAGCAACACTTACTTAAAAAAAATAATAATAATAATAATAATAGAGAATAAATTTTGCCAAAAGAAAGAATGGAAAATAGACTTCAAGAAATCTCTGAAGGCACTTCTGTAATGGTGGAAAAGGGATACCTGATAATCCACTCCCCCATAAAAATTAATGGAATACTAGCAAAAATTGTCAAAATGAACTTATTGTGAACTTTGGAAATTAAGCAATGACATAAAACTATTTGAGCAGTGTTTATTCAGGAAAAACACCTGAGTTTAATAGGATAATGAGGTTTGTGGTATTCTAACTTGGCCTATTCCCAACACTCTACCTAATTCTGGAATAGCTTTGAAAACCAGTAGTCTAACAAAGATAGTAGCCTTAGGCAGCTCATAATGTATACTAGGAAATACCTAATTAACACAAAGAAAAACAGCAGTGGAGGAGTAGGGAAACAAAAAGACAAAAAACATAACAGATATAAATAGCAAACTTGTAGACATAAATCACTTGGCAGGGATTGCATTAAATGTAAATGTATTAAACACTCCAATCAAAAGTTAGAGAGTGACAGATGAAGAGATACAAGAGATACACTTCAGAGTCAAAGACACAAATAGGTGGAAAGTAATAGGACAGTAAAAGATATACCAGGCAAAGAGTAACCAAAAGAAGTTAGAATGATACTCATATCAAATAAAATAAAACTTAGGACAAAATTGTTACTAAAGACAAAGACATTTTATAATGATAAAAAGTAAATCTATCAAGAAGACATGATTATAAACATATCAACTAACAAAACCCCAAAATAAATGTAATCAAAACTGGCATAATTAAAGTGAGAAATACACAATTCAACAAAAATACTTGCAGACTTGAAAACCCCAACTTTAATAATGGATAGGATAACTAAACAAAATATCAACAAGAAAACAGAAGAGGTGAACAACACTATAAACCAGCTAGACCTCCCAGAGATCTATAGAACTCTCCACCAACAAGAGAAAAATATAATTATTGAGGGCACATGGAACATTCTCCAGGATATTTCAGGTGTTAGGCCATAAAACAAGTTTCAGTATATGTATAAGGATTTATGTCATACAAAATATGTTCTCCAGGCACAATGAAATGTAATGAGAAATCAATAATAGAAGGACATTAGAGAAACTCACAAATATGTGGAAATCACACAATAAAGTCCTAAATAACAAATGGGTCAAGAGAAATCACAAGAAAAATTAGAAAATATGTTAAAATAAATGAAAACAAAACCACAACATACTAAAATTTATGGGATGAAGCTAAAGTATTCTTAAGAAGGAAATTTATAACTGTAAAAACCTAGACTAAAACAGAGGATCTTGAGTCAGCAACCTAACTTTCCACTTTAAGAAACTAGAAAATAAAAGAGCAAACTAAAACCTAAAGTAGTCATAAGAGAAGAGAAGGGAAGGGAAGAGTAAAGAAGAGACCTCTCAGAAAATCAGAACATAAAGATACAAAAACTGAAAAAAGGAAATTAAAGATATTAACAATAGAGATATAGTCCAGGAGATCCAACATCATAAAATGAATTAGAGAGTGAAGGAAATAGGTATAAATGAACCATCCAAACAAGAACCTTTTTTATTATTATTATTATTATTATTATTCAAGAAAATCCCCATAATGGAAGAATATAAGCTCCAAATTTATTTTTTAAGAGGTATGTGAATTTTTTTTAATATTGTATTTATTTACATATACAGAGCAAGTGAGAGACAGAGAACATGGACAGGGGGAGGGGAAGAGGAAGAGGGAGAAGCAGACTTGCCCCCCTGAGCAGGGAGCCCGATCCCAGTACCCTGAGATCATGACCTGAGGCAAAGGTAGACGCTTAACCGACTGAGCCACCCAGTTGCCCCAAAGCTCCAAATTTAAAAGGCACATTAAGCTACCAGCAAAGTGGATGAAAATAAATGTACACTAAGACACATCAATGTGAAATTTCAGAACAATAGAAAAAATACATCATAGCATAATTCATGACTTGATTTTGAATAGTGATTATAGAGCCATAATAATATAGGCATTGACTATAGGAATACCAATCTAACAAATTTCTATTAATTCTACTGAAAAAACAGGGAAATGGGAAGATTTTGTTTTGTGGTAGGGATCAAGCATGAAATAGAACTAAATCCTTTCTTAATTGAAATTGCATAGATAACACTTAAAATTTAAAAATCAACAAAGTACAGTGAAAGCATGTTATGTAAAAGCATGCTGTTAAATTCTAAAATAAGTTCAAATAATTAAAGTGGTTTCTCTGGCAGAACAAAACAAGGAGAGAAAAAAAGAGGGAAGCAGGACAGAGTAAAAGAACACACCCTACTTTAAAAGGGCAGGAAATTTTGAAAAATCCAGGGACAAGAAATATCCTTGCAGTAGGAAAGTCAACATATCTACAATGAAAGGTGAGGCATGATCATTGAAGAACAGACATTTAAGCCTTAGCAATATCCTAGAAGACATTCTTTTTTTCTACACAGAAATCATGGAGGCTCATTAAATCTATCTCTCCAAGGGAGCGCCAAATGAGGACATTTAGGGACATTCAAACATTGACAGTGAGGGGGCTTTACCTCCCTACATCACATCCTCAAATAGCTGCTAGGAACAAAAATTGTTAAAACAATAAAAATTCAGCTAAGCTCTGTGCAGATGCAACTTCAAGATATGCAGCAGAAAGACAGAGTTTTCTGTAATTATCATAACACTTATGTCAAAAGAGAGACAAGACTACCCTGGCCACTGACAAAGACAACACAGGCTGGTGACCTGGATCAGGATAACAATAGATAGGGTGAGGAAGAAGAACAAGAGACTACTCTAGCTGCTTCTGACAAAGGGCATGATCTACATACTCATAATGGGCAACTAGTCATTAACACCAAAGCTATATGTGGTTACATATGTATGTTATTTGTAATTTCTTGTGGGAGAGTGCTTATATTTGCATAAGATACTTAGAAATTGTGGATAGTTGAGTATGCAGCATCAGTTCACAGCTCAATAAATGCTTTTGCTATTTTCATGAAGTTCTAGATTAGAACTTCTTATCAACTAGAATAAAATAGTAACCTTATTCATTCACTAGCTGGGCTCCACACTGAATAGTAGATTGGTAACTACTTCTTAACAAGTATTATCCATAAACATTTTACGTACCAACAAAAGAGTGAACTATTTTTTTTATTTTTTATTTTTTATAAACATATAATGTATTTTTATCCCCAGGGGTACATGTCTGTGAATCGCCAGGTTTACACACTTCACAGCACTAACCATAGCACATACCTTCCCCAATGTCCATTACCCCACCCCCCTCTCCCGACACCCCCCCGACCCCCAGCAACCCTCAGTTTGTTTTGTGAGATTAAGAGTCACTTATGGTTTGTCTCCCTCCTGATCCCATCTTGTTTCTTTTATTCTTTTCCTACCCCCCCTAACCCCCCATGTTGCATCTCCACTTCCTCATATCAGGGAGATCATATGATAGTTGTCTTTCTCTGATTGACTTATTTCACTGAGCATGATACCCTC